>LOEQ01003481.1:220126-231584 GCA_001685075.1 Bramus lutescens
TTGGAGAGGGAGGGAGGAGATGAGAGAGGAGTGCAGTGGGGGTGAAAATGATGAAAATTCATTATATAAATTATGAAACTGCCAAAAAGTAAAAAGTACCATCAAAAATCAATTACAAAAAGCAAGGCTGTACAGTTCACAACCCCAGAGAACCTAGACAACAAAGAGGATGCTAAGAGAGACATACGTGGATCTAATCTACAAGGGAAGTAGAAAAAGACAAGATCTCCTGAGTAAACTGGAAGAGTAGGGATCATGGGAGAGGGTTGAAGGGGAGGGAAGAGGAAGGAAGGTAAACAGAGAAAAATGTAGAGCTCAATAAAAACAATAAAAATTATAAAAACAAGGCTGAATGACATGTGTGTTTCTGAGTCAGAATTCTTGATTTCCTTTGTTCACAGTATTTTTAAGATTCAGGCTGGATTCTTCATACGGTAAGCAGTGACTGGCAAATTCTGTCACCTTTATCACAGTCATTAAATTAATAACAATGTTTACAAATGATTGACTGAAACAAGTTTCTCAGATTGTGCATAGAGTCATTAAAATCAGTTAAGGACTAGTATAGCAAGCAATACTAACAGTTTTTAGCATGTAAACAGAAATGCTGAACATATATCCTCTCTCTCTTTTTTTCTCTTTTTTGATAGATAATGCTGTGGTTAGAACTCAGGGTGTTGCACATGCTAATCCAACACACTGCTACTGAGATAGATCTTTAGATTTGTGTGTTTAACTTGGAGTACCTACACAATCCATGAGACTAGATCATTGATGCATCTGTGGGGAGAGATTTGAAGGGGCTGGGATACAAAACACAGGTTAGAAAAAAGGAAAGGGGAATAATGAAGGTAAAAGATTTTTGTGGGGAGAGGATAGTAATATAATGAAGGATGCTTGAAAAAGCCTTATGCACATCACATTTTAGTTTTATTAATGGCTGGACAGTATTCTAGTGTGTAATATGTCAGCGGTTTTATTTATTCATCAGTGGGTGAACATCTAGGCTGTTTCCATTCTATGGCTATTGTTATAGAACAGGAATGAATATTGATGAACAGATATGTCCACAGTACGATATGGAGCATGGTA
Organism: Bramus lutescens; assembly: GCA_001685075.1. Lineage (NCBI taxonomy): Eukaryota > Metazoa > Chordata > Mammalia > Rodentia > Cricetidae > Bramus > Bramus lutescens. Next base: position 221,219 of record LOEQ01003481.1, read on the forward strand.
CAGCTAGATCACGAGGTAGATTTATTTCCAGCTTTTTTTTAATGAACCTCCATACAAATTCCCATCATAGCAAGTACTGTTTGCACTCATACCAGTAGTAAGTGTTTCCTTTCTCTACACTCATACATAAGTGCCATTATAATGACTGGCCTAGCAAGACATGGTCACTTGTTCAATACAGAATGAACAACATGAAAGTAATCACTTTCTTACTAGAGTTAATGCTTACTCAATAAAACAAAACATAAACCTGGCACCATTTTAAGATACTGTGGCTATACAGGTCATAAGGAAGGACCTGCTACCAATTCTGATAAATGGATATTGTATTAAACTAACTCTTAATTACTTGTGGTTATATTGATAGATTAGTACACCTCCCATTATCATCAGAGAAGCTTATCTTTGGAGTAGATGGTGACTAACACAGCCTGCACAATGAAGCAAGTTGCAGAGAATAAAAATGTGTGGAATTCTCAGCCTCAGATGGAACATCTACCTCATATTCTATCCTCCCAAGGGCCAGGCATTACTTCAGAAGAGGGGGCAGAAAGAGTGTAAGAGACATATGTGGTAAATGACTTCAGGGAAACAGTATTTTCTGGACACAATAGGGTAGTTCATGTGGACTCATAGTGGTTGTGACAGCATTCACAAGACCTATGACGCTTGAGGTAGACAAAAATCCCAGGATAGAAAGGGGAGATGGCCACAGAGTCATTCCTAGCTAAGGTGCTAATGGCAATTGTTAGCTGTTGGGAAAAGGTGAGTCAGTTTTCATTGAGAATGGAGCCTCTGGAAGGTCATCATCCTCCAATGAAAGACCACACGTTCAAGAATATATGAGCAGCATAAATTGGATTTTATGGTTAAAAATGAAGTGACACAGAACTGGGTAGGTAGGGAAGAGGAGTGGATCTCAGAAAAGTTGAGGGAGGGATTAATATGACCAAAATATATTGTATAAAGTTACTAAAGAATTAATAAAACAAGAAAGACAAATTTAGTAAAAAAGAAAAGAAAAATCCATATGGAAGGGAACATTCTATCTGTAAGATTACTAAGAACATATTATTAATAAAAATAATAGAAAGTTTGAATGGAAGGAAGAATAACGTTTTTTTTCCAGGAGCCATTGGTTATTGCACAAGATTTCTCATACCCTTTGAGTTGTTGGGCTGGAAATCCAGAGACTCCCAAGAGAGTACAAGCTACTACTATTGCTCTTGGGTGCCTACCTGAACTTGATGATAAAACCCTGTTTCTGAAGACACTACATACATTGGGCAAAGGATGTGGAAAATCAAGAGAGAATGGATCTAGAAATTTCCTGCCTGCTAGCTTCCATAGAGCCCAAAGTTGTTGGTGCCCTGGTAACATAGAAAAATCATTAATTCTCTTGTTTATCCAAGAACATTGTGAGATACAATAAGGATGGAGTTATCAAGATACATCATTCATGCAACAGTGGCATGAACATTGTGGGCATAACCAACACTTTTCTGATTATTTCTTTACGGTTCAGTTCATAGGAAGGAACTCATGCCTTATAATGTAAACCTGGTGAAGAATCTGTTACTGGAGATATTATGAGCCCCAGGGAAGAACATTTTACTGTTATATTTCTAAATGGACATGATACCAAATTGTCTTTTAAATATTTATTTTTAATACTGATAGATTAGTGCAACCCTTACCTCTCATCTAAGAAGCTTCTTGCAATGAACAGCAGTTAATGTTGAAAATCATAACTGATCCACATGCAGAGAATAAGTAACTATAGAGTGCTCAGCTTTAAATGGGGCAACTATATTGCACATTGCCCCTCAAGACTCAAGGAAGATTATGGAAGTGGGAGCAGTCAGACTGTAAAATCAAGAGTTTCTGGAAGTCCACTGCTAAATTGTGTTTTCTGGACATAACATGACAGATGACCTCCTGAATACCCTGCAGCTCTGGTTAACTACACAAAATTGGGCCTTCAACATTTTATAATAGAAAGGTGATGATTAATGGTGGCCAGGGGTAAAAGTGTCACTTTCTTCACTGGGGTAACCTGATAAGCTGCTCACATTTCAGTAAATAATGTTCCCCTCCCATGATCCCTACTTAAATCCAGAAGGTCAAACTCAGCCCCATGCTCATGAAGGCAACCCTATTTAAATCCAGGTCACATACACAATAACATAAAATTGGAAGAGGACTTGTTGGGAAGATGAAGGGTTCCACCATAAAAAGTAGAGTTGGGTGAGAAGAATGAAATTTTATCATAGACTCCTAATGAACTGTCAAAGAATAAAAAGTAAACTGAAAATGAGAAAGAAATGCCAAGAATGTTGTCTTGAGACAGACCTGACTGTTGGAAAGTTTCAACTCTCTTGTCTCTAGTCCTGTTCATATTTAGATCAGAATTTGATGTTGGACCTTTAGAAAAAAGGAAATAGGTAGCTTGTTGCCAAAATTCACTTGGAAAAAGAAGCATGAAGGAGTGCATAAAAAAATAAAAACAAACTTTAAAATATACTACAATCCTCTGTAAGTTAAAAAAAAAACAAACAGCTATTATATTGACCTGTGAGAGAAAAACAGAAATAGACCCAAGCTCATGAGAAATTTAGTGCATAGTAAAGGTAATAGTTAAGGTAATTTGAACAAAGCTCAGTACATACTTCTAAATATAGTCAGAAAAATGAGCTCCATATCTATTAATATTTGTAAAGCAAAAGCAGGCATAGAAATATCAGAAAATTATGGTTGAATTCTTCTTTAATGCAGTTACAGGAAAATATTTTTAAATTATAATTTAAAATTCCAGAAACAGGAAAGGTAAAGACTAATTTGGCTGTGTAGGTTCTTGCATTTTCTCTCAAGACAAAGTCAAGTCAGAAGACAATAACAACATGGGAAGAAAACATTTTTATTTTGTTTTGTTTTCTTCATATTTTAAACTTTTATTCATTCTATAATTCTATATACCAACCATATTTTCTCCTCCCTCCCCTTATCCCACCTCTCCTTCTTTCCTCTACCCACAATCTGTTCCTCAGAGAAGGTAAGGTCTCTCATGGGAAGTCCTAAGTAACAAAGTTGGCATACTGAGTAGAGGCAGGACCAAGTCTTTCCCACATCACCTGCTCCTGCATCAAGGCTCAGTAAGGTTTCCCTCTACAGGAAAGGAAACATTTAACCTAAATAAGTCACAAAGATTTGATAACTCTTGCTAGAATTTTTAAAAACTAAAGATCAATAATCAGATGTCACGCTATGAAGTAAAAAGGTAGAAGATCATTTGAATAAACTATGATTCATCTACAAAATAATTCTACCCAATCCTGTGAAAATTCAGATAGAAATGAATGTCAAAAACCAGCTTTGACAAAACTCATATATTCCTGGGTAGGTGTGTGAGGATTAGAAATATTAGGCAAAAAGGAACAGAGATATAAGAGAAATACGAGACAGAAACATAGGACAGCCTCAGGAGGGAGCATTCGGTGAATACTCTTTCCACATGCTTGTATACTTCACCCCAAAAGAGGAAGTGAGGGAGGGAAGCAGCAGGCTTCATTAGCATGACACAAGGAATGGACTTGAATTTTCTGACCTTTGGTCCACCAGGTGGAGTGGATCTACTTCAACACTCAAAATACTAATTAACCATACCCTAGGTCAGAATCTCTTCTTTGTAGCCACATCTGTTGTCAAAAACTTTGAGAGCAAAAATAAGCTCAAATTCTCTGACCTCTGAAAGACCCTCACCAGAATTGGTGCTTGAGAAATTTGTAACTCAGGGCAGATGGAAAATCATAAATTGCAGCTTGGGCCAAACTTGCTGATGCCTGCGGTTCTGCCCCTAGTCATGACCCACTCTCTGAGAAGGAACATCTGGTCCTAGGGCTCTCTATTGAAACTTGAAACTTGCTGATGCCTGCTTTATCTAGATTTATGGTTTGTCGGGGAACTTAGAAATAGGCGCGGACCAGGAACCAACAGAAAAGCTGTTGTATGCTTGCTTGTTTTTGAAACCCTTACACCTTATAAAAATTGTCTGAAAAGCTTACTTGGGGTGCCCAGTCTGCTTGGCTGGACACCCGCAAGTACTTGTGTGATCTATATCAATAAAGCCTCTTGCTGATTGCATCCACCGGCCTGGTTATTGAGCTGGAGGGGGGAACTCTCATTCTCTTGAAGATCCTGACCTGAGGGTCTTTCACCTCCAAACAAGGTGAACAGGCTCACTTGTGTGTGCTCTGACAATTCCTCCCTTTTTATCATATTTAATATAGTCCATGTTTCTTTTACAGGAGAGTCGTTTTTCCATTTTTCAGATTTACCTGTTATCAGTCCATATGTTTCGTCTTGTACGTCCTGTTTTGGACTTTTTTTTGGGGGGGGGGAAGATCTTATAAGTCTCTGACTACCTGCTTCTTTGAATAAAGAGTTAAGGGAGACTGCATCTCTAGGTACTCTGCACTTTTGAGCCAACTTTTTGTCAAGAGAGTTTACCAATAACTAGACAATCATATGTAAGCAGAAGATATTTTGCAATATACCTGCCCCTATTGTAATGATTTCAGCCACAAATAAGGCTGCACTTCTGGGTCTTAGAGTCATGCACACCCTCAGGCAGAAGAGCCTGAATGTTAAAGGCCCCCCCCCCGAGTGACCCGTGTGCATGCGTGGTTACATCCACTAAGACTCAGCTAAGCCCTAGCACACAAGCCAAGCCTGAGCCTCTCATCTGTGTCATTTGTGTACAACACAGGCACGCCAACCCCTGTGCACATGCACTAGGCAGCTTTTAAAAAGTTGGACCCATCTTTCTCTCTCTCTCTCTCTCCACACCAATTCCCCAGGTCTGTACACGCCCCCTCTAATAAAATCCCAAATGGGTTTGTTGTGTGTTCCATGTTTCCTTCTCACTTGCGCCAAGTAATTTCAACCGATTGCAATATCTCCTAATAAAGGACAGGAGGAGGATTGGAAGTGAGATCGCCTTTTTCAATTGGTCTAGGATATCTCTAATAGTTTTAGTTATAATCACAATCCAAATTTTTTTTATTAAAGATATCAAATCTAAGGACTCATGGGCAATGTCAAAATTCTGTGAGACAATCTGTAACCTCTTTTAATTAGTAGTTTTTTTTTAAATAATGTACTAAAGCAGTTGCAAACATTAACAGGTCAATATCATAATTCTAGTGTAGAAATTAACAACAAACATGCAATGTCAAATCACAATTTTAATCAAAAGACAAGAACAGGTTTCTGTGATGGATGAGCTATGGATCTTTTTTTCTCCTGTAGTCCATGGGTATTGCTCTTTTAAGTTTTAAAGATAAGTCTGAATTGTCCCAGTCTCTGAGTAGCAGCAAAAGCTTTTATGCCCTCCTCCTGATCTCTGAAGAGGGACTTCAGTCATTCTTTGCAACGAATTTTTTTTTCCACAGAGGGGAAAACTGAGGTCTCAGTTCTCAGGTTCTTTATTTCAACAGCAGACTGAACACCATACTGGCAAAATGTGTTCTGTGTCCCAAGATATATCATGGACAAACTGTCAAATATTTAGCCAGTGTCCTTGGACTGACTCCAAAGCAAATAAGACACACCAAGTTCTTGTACAGTAGGTTCACCAAGAAACTAGGAATTACCAGTCCTCACCATTACCTAGGGTGTGTTTAATTAGTATTTTGAGTGTTGAAGTAGGTCTGCTCTGCCTGGACCAAAGGTGGGAGAATTGAAGTATACTTATGCTCCTTCTTTTAAAATAGGTTTGACTTAGGGAGTGATTGCATTCAGGGTACTTGGTCTAGGCTGTGTTCACTGCCCCAGACATCAAAAGTTTTTCTCAGGAATTAATGGCTTAATGTCTCAAGTGATGAAACAAGTAAATGTTCTGCTTTTCCTTTGTGTCATGTTAAAGCAGTCTTTTGCCTTCCTCCTCCATTTTATATTGGGGTATAAAAGCATCCGAAAAATAAAAGTGGCGAACTCAAAACTCGAAAATTCAACATTCAATATTTGCTGTGTTGCCCTCCTGTTTTGATCCTGTGTCTCTGTGTTTCTTTCTTATATCTGTTCCTCTTACCCAACATTTCTAATCGTCCAGCCCCTACCCTGAAATGCATGAACCCACTGTGGCTAGAATCATGGGGAAAGTCACCCCCAAAACATGGTTTATGATAAATGAAGAGTCATGTGACCAAAAATAAAATGCTTTCCAGGACTTATCAAGGAGTAAAACATAGAAAGTGCAAAATGGATAGTATAGACAAAATAGAAGCTGATAGAATTGACTAGTTGTCACCAGGCACTACATGGAGGAGGGGAAGAGAGAAAGAGGCAACAATGAAGCAGAAGGAGAGAAGGGCAACTGTTAATTCTGACGGTAGAGTTTTTGGAGTAACTCTGAGGCTAAGAATGATGCTCACAATTACAGTCTAGATGCGGTTTGATACGCAAGTGTCCATATGTTGAACGGTTTGTGCTCAGTGTGGTGACCTTAAAGAGTTGTGGGTGTAACTTTTAAGAAATGGAATGTAGTGGTTGACCCCTGCGTCATTGGGAGTGTTTCTTTGGAAGGAATTAGTATGATTCTGATAGGACATCTGGATGATTCTTGAGAAATCTATGATGAAAAGAGGGCCGAGCTCTCCCCTCACTCAGTTTCCCAGTTCATCTCATCCTGTCTTCTCACTCGATGCAAAGACCAGGTCCAACTGTGCCCTTGACTACCAATAACTGGAGATAAAGAAATCTCATTTCTGTATAAAGTGATTCAGGATCAGATGTTTTGTTACAGTCAAAACAAAGAGACCAGCACACTAAAATTTCACTTGCATTATAAAATATAACAAAAATTAGCTACCAAGAAGAGTAAGTCTAAAATAGCCTTTAGAAGTTAAAATAACTGTATTGCAATTTAATAGCAAAGCTATGACAAAGAGAATAAGACAACTGGCCTGCATCTTTTATTGCTCTTTTCCCAGCAAGCTCCATCTAGGCAAACTTCTCTTAATGGATAACTTTTGTATGGAAAGCTTACCGTAAGTACTATCTCCAGAGTCTTTACACTTATTTCATTATAATTTTACTTTTGTTTCTAATACTTGATTTCTATTAATGGAAACCAAATTTCATATACTTTACAGGCAGCTGTGTGCTATCATGTTACAGAGATGAACTTCAGCATCACTGCCAAGCCCTCCTTCAATGGTTTGTCGCCATACTGTTCCTGACATCCTGTAGCCAAGTGTGTGTGCTAGGGATCTCCAGGGTGGAATCTCACCCCATTGCATTCTATCAACTAGATTCTGTAACATCACAGCAGCCCATTAAAATCTGTAAAATTCTCAAGCTATCACCAAGCCTAGGTGCTATTGGGCCATCCATAAATGTACTGAGTAAACCTATATCTGTGTCTGAAACACAGACAAGAAAGTTGAATAGAACTGAGTTCTTCTGGATTGACATCAATTATTAAGCTGGGGCTCTTTCACTGATCACATTACAACTGACCCGACTCACATAGCACAGCCCTGTATTCTGTCAGCTGGGCTCCATTTTATTCACTGGGATACAAGGGGGAAGGTATCAAGCAATATTTCGAAGCTTAGTCCCATCTATGAATCGTGTTCTACATTTGCTGTTTGGCTGAGAAAAGTGTCTCTAGTGGTCTCTCTTATCACAGAGGTCAATTGAAGTCTGGCTCCATTTGTGCTCTGGCTGGCTTAGGGCTGATCACTGAAAAACTGCCAACATGTCATTGTAAGTGGCATCTAGAGGAACAGGAAATAACTAGCCAACAAGGTATTGTCTGTCATAATTTCAGTCCACAAACGAAAGTGGTGGATGAAGTTACAGCATCATTTATATAGAGGAAGCTCTCAGCATTCTCAGCTAAGAAATACAAGCCATATTAAGATAAGCCTTTTATGTGGTTTAAATGAATGTATTTATATCAGTGCTCTGAAGAGAAGAAGAGAGTGTCAAGGCCACCACTGTCTATACTGTTCAATGCCTACTTTACATAGTAACTCTAGTCAACCTAAAAGTAGCAGCTAATATGATTTCATGAGTACTCTGAACTTTGCACTACCTTACAATATGGTGAAAGCCAACAAGATCATCTTGAGTTACTTATACTAGTTTTCTTTGAAGACCTGAGCTCCAATCCAAACATGGGTGCTTTAGATTTCTAGATAGTGTTGCCACATATAGAAGCAATGTTTTGCAATGCTGGATCTGGATGCAGTTCATTTTATGGACATTAGATATTGAGTTTGGAGATAATTAGGTCTTTTGCTTAAAAAAAACTTCATAATATTCAACTTTAGAAAAACCTAGTGAAGGAACTCATAATCAAGTAGATCTATCACTCAGAGGGAGCGGATTGGGCGGGCTGGGTGAGGGAGGTGGGCTGGAGACAGAATGGAGGGGAGAACAACAAAAGAGACATCTTGATGGGGGCATTTGGTGTTAGGGAGAAAACTGGTGCCAGGAAACTCCCGGGTATTCACAAGGATGACCCCAACTAAGACTCCTAGCAATAGTGGAGAGGGTGCCTGGACTGGCCATCTACTGTAAGCAGATTGGTGACTTCCCTAATTGCCATCAGAGATACTCTACCCAGTCACTGATGGAAACAGAGGCAGAGATCCACAGATAAGCACTGCACTGAGCTCCTAGAGTCCGCTGAAGAAAAGGATTGTACCTGCTAGGGGCTCATGATGGGGAAATTCAGAGACAACGGACCCGACTGAGCTAGTGAGATCTCATGGACACTGGACCAACAGATAGGGAGCCTGCATGGTACCAACCTAGTCCCTCTGCATGTGTGTGACAATGGTTTATGTTGGTCTTAGTAAGGCTTCTAACAGTGGGAGTAGGATATCTCCCTGGGGCTTAGCTGGCTTTTGGTAACCTATTCCCCAGGCTGGATTATCTAGCCCCGCCTTGTAAAGGGGAGGATCTTGGTCCTATCTCAACTTGATGGACTATGGTTTGTTTGTGTAAGCCCACAGAAGGCCCCTAGTTTCTGAATGGAGATGGAGGAGGGTGGATGGGGAGGGTGGTAGATGGGAAAGGGGGGGAGACTGGAGGAGAGTAGGGAGGCAAAACTAGTTGATATGTAAATGAAAAAAAAATGTCATTAATAAAAAGCCTAGACAACCTAAGTAATGCAAGTCTTTGATCTCAGCTATTCGAGAGGCTAAGGCCAGAAAATGACAAGTTCAAAGCTAGTCTGGGATAGGTTGAGCTCAAGGCTTGCCTGGGCAATCTTTGAAACCTTGTCTCAAAGCGTACCGAGGACAGGACACTTCACTTTAGAAACACTGTTGAATGTAGTGGAAGAAAGTTTCAAAAGACAAGAAAAACAGAAGCTACAAAGAGTTATTATTCAGAAGACATAAATATACCACGACTCAATTTAAAAACATTGAAATCTCAGCAAATCAGCAATGATGACAATATGAACTGGTACCAGCTTTCTGAAGAACAAGTTTGATTACAGTTCAAAGGTTACACCTTTGATCCAGAAGTTTCATTTCTGGTAATCTGTTTGGGGACATAATATTGTAAATAAATCAAACAAAATAATGAAAGAAACAATGCTAGAATGACTTATAAATATGGTCATCAATATCCAGGAAAATCTTTAACCGAAGCTAAGTGTTTGATGATACAACAAAAGTTAAATAATTCTGTGAAACAAAGTATTACATGGAAGCATCTCATTTACAAGATTAGTACAAACATTCGTTTTATGTGTCAGTGTTTTATTTATAAAATAAGAAAATAATATACACAAGAAGGAAGCCTATGTGTATATATATGCATATGCATATATAATATGAGTACCTATATGATACATACACACATATATATACATGCATGCATATATATGTATATGGCAAGATTTTGTGTCTTTAAACTTTTCCCATAAATTCTAAATTTTTTTTAGTGAGTCTCAACTGCTGTAGTTAGAAAAAAAACCTTCTTAAAATAGCGCTTATTTTTTTTCAATACATATTTATACCTATTCATAGTTTAAAGGGGCTAGGGAGGGAATATACAGAGAAGCAGTTAAAATTACGGGCCATTTGAGAGTTGTATAGAAACCTAATACATACATGAAAGTAATCTAGATGAAATTGTCCTATAATGCAGAGACAGAGTCCCAACTGGCTATCTTTTGTCACCAAAGTAAGCTTGCAATAGTGGGATTGGTTTGCATCTAATTGAGTTGTTGGCAGAAGGGTCTCATGGGAACCTCCAAACTACCCAGGCTGTTACCAAAGCTGTAGGTTTCTCACCATAAACTGACAACAAGACCCCATTGCTTAAGATAACACCTACACAGCTC
>LOEQ01003482.1:0-16503 GCA_001685075.1 Bramus lutescens
AATACCCCTTTAATTCCCAACTGGTGTGGGATTGTTTATGACTTACGCCCTCATGCTTCTGATAAGACTGTTCCCCACCCAGCACCCAAAGGACCTGAGAAATCCTATGCTAGAGCCTGACTGCTAATGGTCCTGGCTGTGGTCTGTGCCTCTGGTCATGGACCTGCCTGTGAAATCACCTAGTCATTATATGAAAGGACAGAGAGGCCTGTAATGTGATGGCAAGGACACATATTGAGATGGTATAAGGGCTCTTAGCATAACAAGGTGCCATTGTCCCCACCACTCTCCGAGCTGGCTAAGGAACCTGGAAAGTTGGGCACAGTGTCTCTGCACCCTTGGTTTCTTTGTGGTTTAGATTAACAGCAGCAAGAAGAGGATTATTTTTCAATACAAAGGCCTTTTCTGGAGAACAGCCAGTGCTGTGCCCCACCCCCTGTGTTGTTTCAGGAGCAGAGTGATTTTGGCTGTGGTATTAGAAACAGGCTGTCAAAAAGTAACTGGCATGTCAACTTTAAGCATGTGCAGAGTTACAAGTGGCAATTTGGAACTGAGACACTTTGTATAGAACTGAGGCTACAGTGGCTTTTCCCCTTGGTCTTTATTGACCTTTGCTGGGTGGCACCATGTGATGCTGCTTTCAACAGCCTGGTGACAGAGACAGGCCCTGGTGGACATAAGATACTGAAGGACAAGAGAAAGGCCTCAGAATCATCAAATCATAGTCCCAGGGGTCTAAGCCCAGAGCCTTTTTAAGAAGTGGCCCTGCAACCCCAAGAGGGAGATGAACTCAGGAAAAGACTCTTTAGTCTTGGAGCCTGGAGGACCCGGGCTGCAGATTCCCACCTGAGTGCTTTCCCTATATTAGACTCCCTCTCAGCACCAGCTGTGCCCTAGTCTGGATCTCTGTATTCAGACTTTCCTTTGGGCTGCCAGCTCACAAATAATGACACAGAGACTCGTTAATATGTATGAAAGCTTGGTCCAAACTTAGACCTTTTCTGGCTAGCTCTTATAACTTAAATTAACCTGTTCCTAGTGATTTGCATTCTGTCACATGGCTTGGTTATCTCTCCTCTGTACCATATGTTGAACCTTTTCAGTATTTTGCTGGCAACTCTCATGTATCTAGATTCATCCCAAGTTCCTCTCTCTGCCCAGAAGTCCCACCTAGTCTCTTCTGCCCAGCTATTGGCCACACAGCTTTTTAGTAAACCAGTCACAGTGACACATCTTCACACAGTGTAAATGAATATTCCTCAACATTTCCCCCTTTTTGTCTAAATAAAAAGAAAGAAGTTTAACTCTAGCACAGTAAAACTATATGTAATAAGAACAATTATCAGGTAAGAATTACATCTACAATGTCCAGTCCATTTGTATTTGGCAATATCAGAGAAAATATTATATATCCTGTCTTTGTAGATCCAAACTTTTATACCTAAACCATTTTCTATTATAAGTTGAATTACCATGCTAAAAAATTCTTTTTAGACCTTAAAACATCTTCATATATAAACAACTTAAGCTTTATGACTCTCAATTTCATAAACTTTACATCTCTTTTGTAGTTTCTTTCCTGAATTTGATAACAAAGAAAATGGTTTAAGCATTTAGTCTTCAACCTCATCAGAGAAACTTTACATCTCTTTTGTAGTTTCTTTCCTGAATTTGATAACAAAGAAAATGGTTTAAGCATTTAGTCTTCAACCTCATCAGAGACCTGAGGAAAATGAAATATTACCAAAATAAACAGGAAATGCAGAGCAAACAACTTCCCAACCAATAAAAATGACAGAGACATCTGGTCTGAACAATCACCCAGGGTTCCTATGCAAAATTGTGGTACATATCTTCAGCCTATAGACGTAAAATATCTGACAGACTTTACCATGAAGCAGAACTTTTAAAGGACTGTCCTACCTTGTCTTGGCAAAATTTGACAGTTGCCTTCTTTTGTGTCCTGCTTGTCTAATTTGTGCAGTATACTGTCAACCATCAAGGCTAGGGCAGTTTCTTGCCAAGTGTCTAGCTTTGCCACATTGAAAACAAAATCCAAATGGGGGTTCTTCAATGCCCATCAACTTTTTTTTAATACTTCCAGGAACAGAACTATCTCACTGTCATGAAAAGCCTCATGTTACTGAAACATCTTAAATGACACATTCTGAAGGCCTCTGAAGTATTTGAAGACTATTTATCTACCTAAAATATATCTGTTTAACCTTGGAAGCATACCTAGCATGACTACAAGTTAATTGTTATAGATGACTAGCTACCAACCTGCTTTTCTGAATTATCCTAAATAGTTTTTAATAATAGCTTTCAAGGACTAGAACTTTACATTACATTTTAAAATGAGTTGCATAGGTACAATATCCAAAACAAGAGTAGAAACATGTATACAGTATATTATAACAAAAATAACCTTAAATTTGTATCAATATACAAAAATCCATACCAATGTAAGCTATTTAAGACTAGTAGTTTCTTTTAATCTAAAAGCAGAGTCAATAATCTACTCTTTTATCCTACCATTCCCATATCTCCCCTATTTTCTTTTCAGAAAGATTCCTGAATTTAACCTTTGCTTAGTTTCCTCCCTTACTGTGACCAATAACAACTTGAAATTAATCCCCCTAAACAATGACAAACATCTATAAGCCACCAAACAACCAAAAACCATCACCCTACCTCTTGAAAATGTGGGCGTCATATTCTTAAATTACTTCCTGTTATCTGGGGGTGATGTCATCTTTAAGGAACTCTGAGAAAATTGGGATAATGATCAAGTCCTGGGAGAGCTGACTGTATCCTTTGTTGTTCAGAGTCTGAATAATGGAAAGTGTAGATCTTATCTGAGGTCCTCCCTGGAGTAGTGCAGGGCACTCAACCCTCTCAGCTAGCAGCTTTGAAGCTGTCCTGAATGTAGATTTTTGTGGACACTGCCACAGAGGCATTCTGAGTGGCTAAATCACCTGGGCTACTTGTTTTCATTAGTTTCTGGTTCTTTTTTTTTCCTAAAAACATATAAACTTTTAAAGGTAGCACACATATCAGCATTAACACAAATATGAAATGTACAATATGCACAAATTAGCTGAAGATGGTTTTCTGTTCTGTGCCTGAGCAGGTAAAAGGCACCTGTCAACTTTGTAGGTCCCTTTGGACTGCAAAACCCTTTACACAGTGTAAACAAATATTTCACAACAGCTCTCTAAAATCTATGCAGAAGGAGTTGCTAGAACCAGGGCACTTTTCCTGGGTTGGGCTACACTGAGTCTGTAAGAAGCTAGGTTAGAGACAAGGGTCACAGTGAAGTACCTTGCTGCCTTCACAGGGCAGTGAATCCACACAGACCCACTGTTTAATTTGTCTTTTATTTAAACTTCATGATCAAAAGTAACTTGATGTCCTGATTATGGTCCGTCATGAAGGAAAGTCAGAACAGGAACTCAAGGCAAGAACTTAGAGGCAGGAACTGAAGCAGAAGTCATGGAGGAACTCTGCTCACTGGCTTACTCCCTATGGCTTCCTCAGCCATAGTTTCCTTTTCTCCCACAGTTAATAGCTCGTCTTGATAAAAACAAACAAACAAAGAACAAGAACAACAAAACTTAGCCAGTGCACCCATGGGGTTTCCTCCCTCTTCTGCTTCTTTGCCAGTCCCCTCTCCCTGTGCCTTTTAGAGACCCTGCCTCTAGTCATCCACTATTAGAGATGGAGGGTGTGCCTACGATCATTTAATCCAGGGTCCTATGGACACTGAAGCCCAGAGAGACCAGCCTAAGGCCACACAGCTGGGGAGCTGCTGGCCCGAGATTAGAACCCAGGACCCTTCTCCTTTCCTCCTTAGCTCACCGCCTGATGAAGAGTGCCTCCTGGAACACTGGTTCTCAACCTCCCCGATGCTGTGAGCCTTTACTGCAGTTCCTCATGTTGTGGGGACCCCCAATCATAAAATTATTTGGTTGTTACTTCATAGCTATAATTTTGCCACTGTTCTGAGTCAATGTAAATATCTGATATGCAGGATATCTGATATTCAACCCTGATGAGAAGGTCATTTGACCCCAAAGGGGTTGTGACCCACAGGAAGAGAACCACTCTCCTAGAGGGACCACGAACTTCAGTATCCCCTGAAGAACAGCTTAGAATTTCAGGTGTGGAGTCCCAGATGGTCTGTGTCAGATAGGTAGGGAGGGCATTCATAAAACCGCCTCTTACACACCGCTGTCTTTGGTGACCCTCTGGGGCCCATGTCACCACCAGTTGTATGTGAGTGTTGCACATAATTTGTTACTAATAATATGGTGCCCGATTGAAAGAATTATTTACTTCTTGTGAATAGAGCATCTACAATAGCCTAGCTAGCACATTTGCATAACAATCATCTCCCTTGATCAGCCCAGAAAGTCATGGAGATCCCAGCCTGAGCACAAGAAGCTTGCATTTTTTGCTTTTAGTGTTGCATTTGAGACAAGCGCTCATGTAGCTGAGGTAGCCTTAAACTCTCTTGCTTTGTTTCCTGAGTGCTGGGATTTCTTTACATTTAAAGCTTTATTTTTATGATTATCTATGTGTATATGTGTTTGCCACTGTCTGTGTATGCTACTTGTGTGTGGGTGCTTGCAGGGGCCAGATCCCATCGGAGCTGGAGTTGCTGGTGGCAATGAGCAGCTTGATACAGGTGTTGGGAACCAAACACAGTTGCTCTGGAAGAGCAGCAAGCACTCCTAACTAGTGAGCCACCTACCCTGCCTCCTGACATTTTTGCTATGCTTTGTTTTTTTATGCATTCACAGAAGGGCTTTAACAGTGACTTGACCCTGTGCATTAGCGCTCCCCTCAGTGGGTACCTGGGACGAGCCTTGGGAGACAGGTAAAGCTGGTTTCGGTCCATGCTATACACAAAAGTCACTCAGAGCTCTTGGGTCCTCTCAGTTTTATTTTCCTCAGGTGTGAATTGGGAATGCAAAGTCCTCCCCATTAGGGTTGCTATAGAGATGAAATCACTCAAAAATGTATATAGGAGCCTTGATGGGGATGGGCAAGGCTTCCTACAGACGGAGGAGCACTTGGGCCTTGCCGCCTGTCTCACTCTTGCGTCTGGCAAGGAAGAACTGCCTCCCCATGGGTAAGGCTCAGAGAAGGAAAGGACAGAAGGGACACTTTATTACCAGCCACAGTGGCCCTTTGCTGCCTTTGGTGGTGACTTAGGGCTGAAGCGGGGCCCATCTTTTCCTTGTCCCTCTTCCATTACCAAAGTTTCTTCCTAGCTCTGAGTTGAGTTCAGTGAGAAGCTGGGCAGGAAAGGCCCGGGATGAATGAACAGCAGCCTCGGCCTTAGCCCATGAGCCCCTTCTGTGGTGAGAGGAGCAGGGATGCTGAGCTCAACCATCACTGAGTGAGTCACTCCTTCGCTGAGTCCTACCTCCCCTCTCTGCTGCATTGATTTCCTTTCTGGGGTAGAGAGCAAGAAGCTAGCAACTCTAGTGACACGTGGGGAACCCAGTGGGCTGGCAAATTTGATTCTCACACAAATCTTCCCCATCTCCACTCTCCTCCCATCCTCCTTGATCTGCCCATCTAAGCTATCAATAGGCTGTTCTGCCGTCTCAGTATACCGATAGACAAAGGTTCACACTCGCAAGAAACCAATTTTCTTATTCACTGCACACTGACCTCATTAAGTCCTGCATTATAAGTGACATCTCAGGAGGTGACACGCCCCAGGCTCAGGGACTGTCCTATTGTGTCAATTCCTCATAAAAAATGGTGGAGGCCCGGTGGGAGCAACTGTCCTTGTTAATCCAATGCCTTATACCACTGCACAGTCAAAAACCAGATTCCCAACAAGTCAAGACAAATGAATAATGAGAGTTCTCAATATCAGATCGATATTCCTCAGGACATTGGGGCAGAGAGTCAACAATGGCCCTGTGGTGGACCAAGAGACTGAAGAATGGCTGGTTTGGTTTCTGATTGCAAATTAGAGAGAAGTCTTTTAAATAGCATTTGTTCCCCAGCTCCCTCTCTTGAGAGGTGATGCTGGGCTCTCACCCATCAGCAAAGGAGCTCATTAGCGCTTTGGAGGCTCACATCAAGGGCAGCTCTTGATGCCATTTGTAGGAATCAGATTGTTGTTAATGGCCCATTCCTCCTGTCCTTTGGACACAGACAATGTTTATAGTGGCAGTTTATCTGGAAATGAGTGGATGGGTATAGAAAGCCTGTGGTATGATTAAAAGTACCTTGATAGTAGGAGTAGCATGGTGTAGATTTATAGTGTTGGGTTGTTCATCAGTCTTAGCAAATCCATTGTTTAATCTCTTGCCTATTCACAGACACATAAGGAGGGGAACCTCAAATACTCTTGGTAATAGAAATAGACTTCAGCCTTGCAGTTGGCTTGGGCCAAGACACAGAGGCCCACCTTCCTTTAGTAGCAAAAAGATTCCACCTGAGGTCTGGCAACAATGCACTCTTTCCTTCCTCTCTCCCTCCCTTCCTTCTTTTCCAACTGTGCATTTGTGCGTGTGTGTCAGGGGTAGGGGTGGTGTTCACGTGCAGGCAGGAGGACAGCCTGGAGCATCCTTCCTCAGGTGTCAATCATTCAACTTTTTCTTGGAAAAGGGCCTCTCATTGACCTGGAACTCACCAAGTAGACTAGGTTGGCTGGCCAGGAAACCTCAGGGATCTGTCTATCCCTGCCTCCCTGGTAATGGAATTACAAGCACATGCCACCATACATGGCTTTCAATATATATATAATATGTGCATATATTATAAATAATAGTTTGTTAATTGAGGATGTCATGCAATGGACTTTGATCATGCATCCCTCACACTCCTCTCCTAATTCCTCCCTGATCCATTGCCTACCTCCTTCCTTTCCAAAGAACGGGCCCTGGTGTTTGAACCCAGGATGATGATGCAAAGGTTGGTGTTCTGTAGGGCAGCATGTCATCCTGGCAGGCTCTGCTGCCTGGGACTGAGAAGATGAACAGTGCTAAAGCAACACCAGTGCCCCTGATGAGGTCACCTTGGGATGCCGTGTGCTCCTTCTGGTCAGGAGCAGGTAGAGTTGAGCCTTCTGATGGGGCCTGAGATGAGGCACTGGTTTTGATCTATACAAACATGGGACTGGTTCTCAGACCAGAATGTCTATTTCTGATTTGAAAGATTGACATAATGGTCTAGCCACATTTTGATTTCCTTTTGGGGAATTGCTTCCTTACTGCTAGGTATAATTTTGATAACACTATACTTGTAGCCTGTTCTCCAGGGCATGGATCCTAGCTTAGGCCAATCAGACACTATCGGACCTCAGCTGGAACCTTTTTACTATGGAAGGAAAGACGGCTTCTGTATCTTGGTCCAAGTCAGCTACAAGACTGGAGTCCATTACCAAGTGTATCTGCTACCTAGTGAAGTTCAGCGACATCTGGGTGGAAGGCATGCAGCTCAGCCGGCTCCCTTCTGCCTTGTATGAGCTCAGTCTGGATACACAGGCTCTGGGTCTGCTTCCTCCAGCTGCCCATTCGCCCAATCTGACCCTTGACCTCAGCTTGGTTGGCACAGGGCTGTTAGGTGGAAGGAGAAAAGTGATTATCACAACTGTTCTTTGGCCTTCACACATGCTGTGCAGTGTGCAACCCCCCAAAAATAAATAAGTGTAATAAAATATACATTAAAAATTTTTTAAGTAAATGAAACCTCCATGCCAAGGTCATAATGAAATCCAATCGCTCCTTCAGAGATCTTGGCATCTGTACCTTGTATCTATTCTTAAGGATTCCAGTGCCAGATCAGGATTAAGCATTACTGATCTGCAAAGACAAGTTATGCCTGTTTTCTAGGGATGGAGTAACAAATTATCACTTAGTTACTAAAACACCTCAGATTCATTTTCTTACAGTTCTGGGGGTCAGAAGTTCAAAGCAGCCTCCCTAATTCAGTTTCACTAAAATCAAGGTGTGAGAAGGGCTGGCAGCTTCTTCTGTTCTTTTTCTGCTTCTCTCCAGCTGCACGGGTTATTGATTCCTGGTCCTCTATCCACCCTGATGGCGTCTTTCTCGCTCTGCCTCCCTGGAACGGCCCTGTCTTTCTTTCTGATATGCCAGGGCCCTGGCAATTACAACTTGCTCTCTCAGATAATCCGGGATAATCTCTCCAGCTGAAGTTCAGCTGATGGACAATGGGGTCCAGTATTTGCAGGCATTCCAGGATTAGGCCTGGGACGGTTTTGGGTGGGGCCATCATTTTGGGTTCGATTTAGACACTGAATCAGGCAAAGTAATATGATTTGGTTCTGCCTTTCTGGAGAGCTGCCCAGGTGAGGTGCTGAGGAATTCTAGGCCAGCCAAGGCTACATAGTGAGACGCTGTCAAAAAACAAAACCAAAAAGACTTGACCTTTAAAAGACATGGGGATTGTCAGAAGGAAAGATGTCCTGGAGTGCCATGCACTGGAAGTGACTCTCATTGGCTCTAGACGGTCTCTTGACAGCATTGGTGGATTTAAATCAGCCACTGGAGAAATACATACATACATACATACATACATACATACATACATACATACATACATACATACATACATACATACATACATAATGTGTATATGTATAACATATAATATATAAATGTGTATATGTAATACACAATTGGAAAATGTAATAAATTGGCTTGGTGGGTTTTTCTATTTTGCTTTCAGCTCTTCCACAGTCAAAGTTATTTACTTCCCAGCGCACCACTGCCTAGATGACCGTGGAGCTGAGTCTTGAAGAAGCAGGCACCAGTGGGGTGCTGCATTCACCTTTAAAGGCTGTCTGTTTTCACTAAGTACAGTGGAAGCCCCTTCTGGGGAAGTCTGGAATTCCAATGCCTGGAAAGCAGGCTTCTCAAATGTTCCTGTTCACATAGTGTGGTGGTTTGAATATAATTGGCCCCCATAATCTCATAGGGAGTGGCACTATTAGGAGGTGTGGCTTATTGGAGTGGGTATGGCCTTGTTGGAGGAATTGTGTCACTGTGGGAGCGGGCTTTGAGGTTTCCTATGCTCAGGATACCACCCCGTGTCTCAGTCGACTTCCCATTGCCTGAAAGATGTATGATGCTCAGTTCCTCCAGCACCACATCTGCCTGCATGCCGCCATGCTCCCTGCCATGATGATAATGGAGAGCTGTGTCTCCTTATAGCAATAGAAACTGAACTGAGACACATAGTTACTAGGTTCCAGGATCAGGGGGTAAGGACGGAGACAAGCTTGGTACTCTTCCAAAGCCGCACTCTGAGAAGCACAACTCTAGAACACCAGTGTCAAAAAGTGATCCAGAAGTACGCATGTGGTCAACACATGAAGCAATTAGTTCCAGTCTGAGTTTGCCAAATCTTGTTTAACCAAAGATTCCCTTGATTGCTGCCATTTTGTATACATTAGGAAGAATTTTTCATCGAAGAAACTAGGTGAGATGCATCTTAATTTTAGAGCTATTGGACTATGAAAATGCATGTGTTTGATGCAGCAAGTACTGAATTTGCATTTGTAATTAAAATTTACCAATATTTATGATATGAGTTGACAAGAGCCATCAGAGTCCTTACTTGGTATGGTGGTTTAAAATAAAATGTCCCCCAAGGGAATGGTACTATTAGGAGGTGTGGCCTTGTTGGAGTAGGTGTGACCTTGTTGGAGGAAGTGTGTCACTGTGGTGGTGGGCTTTGAGGTCTCATATATACTCAAGCTACTACCCCCAGTGAGGGAGACCAATCCTTATTTCACATCTATCAAGATGTAGGGCTCTCGACTCCAGCACCATGTCTGCCTGCACACCACCATGCTGTGCCAGATGATGCCGGACTAAATCTCTGAAAATGGAAGCCACCCAGTTATATGTTTTCCTTTATAAGGTTATGGTTTCTCTTTACAACAATGGAAACCTTAAGTAAGACACTTAGTCACTTACTGACTGGTTGTGAGGTCTGCATGACCCAGGGAGATACAACAGTAAGCGTCCAATGCATACAAGAGTTGATTTGCTATCCTTTCTTATCAGTGCACTATTTTTTATAGTACCATAATTTTTACATTTTATTGCTAGAGATTAGGTAATCTAGCTCTAAATCAATGTGCTCCTCATTAAATAGACAAATGGCTTTAAGATATTGCTGTCATTTAAAGTTAATGCTGATACTCACAAGCCTGAATGAGCAATCATAAAGAGAGGGAACTGATATTCCTATTTCTGCTATAAGCACCTTACCTGCTGGACTAGACAGTAACACAGTGATACTCTAATCAGTGCTGACAAGACACTCTTGTGAAAAGAAAAAAAAAGTCAGAAACACTTTCTGAAATGTGAGTTTATATTTACTTTTATTAAGGATAAAGGTCACCTTAAAGACCTTGTGGTAGAGAAATTAGTTGTGCAGTACATATTTTCAATAAATACATGCCCATTCCTTAGGAGAAGAGGTCTGCCCATCACAGTCACTCAGAGATTCATGAGGAGAAAACTACAACTGCAATTATAGGGACCAGAGTTCGGATCTCAGCACCCATGTAATAAGTGGGTATCCAGCACACACCCCAACTTCAAGGAATGGGGGAGTCTCAGAGACAGGAGGATCACTGGGGATCGCTGACTCTCAAGCTAGCCAAGGCAACATGACAATATCCCCAGGTTTAGGGACACTGTGCCTCAAAAAAACAGGTAGAGGAGGGTGGCCAGGGTCTTCTTTCAGCCTGCAAGAACACCCACGGGTGCATGCTCCCCCCACTCCAACACACACACACACACACACACACAAACAAACAAACAAATTCAAACACACACACACATAAATAAATAAATAAATCTTTAAGAAAATCCCAGAGAAGATCATCAGCCTGAAGAGAATCCAGACCTACAGAGAATATTTTTCATTTAAGTGTTTAAAAGGATTGATTTTATTTTAATTACATGTGTATGTGCGGGTATGTGCACATGAGTGCAGGGGCCCACAGGAGCCAGAAGGGGGTATCAGATCCCCTGGAGCCGGAGTTACAGGTAGTTGACTGAGCTCAGGTCCTCAAGAAGAGCAATGAGTGCTCTGAACAGCTGAGCCATCCCTCCAGGTCTTGATAGTCTCATTTTTAAAGAAGACCATCAGTGCTATGCTAAGCGCTGTGGGAGAAATGCCCTCTCGGCGACTCCACAGGAATGTGTGTCCAAGCTGAGTCTTGCATGCAGCAAGCTTCATTCACAGTTAACAGTGAATACATAAATGGGGAGGGGGGAGCAGTGTTTAATTAGGAGGTAATTATTCATCCATGGTGAGTTCCCAGCACCGTGTCCTGTTTTCATTAGAGGAACATCATCTCCTCATTAGCGGCCCAAGTTGTGTCCCAGTTTTGCCTGCCTGGGGGCTGTTGATTTCTGCAAGGAGCAGCAGCTGCATAAAAGAGGCTGGTGGACCAAGAGAAGTGGGTTCTTGAGTGTATGATGGGAGGTGATAGGGTGATGGCCCTGAGCACAGAGAACAAGGGAATCTGAAGTATTACATTGCACTGGGAATGTGGCCAGTTTGCCTATTAAATTAGGGTCAAAGCTGGGATAAAAAAACAACTTTTTTTTTCTAAACTAATGCAAAACTTTTCCACTACTCAACAGCTTCCTCTGAGAAGTCCTGTCAGAAGCCCCCAAGGCTGTGTACCTCAGCCCCGTGCATGCCACATCCTCCTTCCTGCTCCAGTGCTGTTGGGTGACATCATTGTACAAGTCCAGTTGCTTACCTGCTCTCTTCCCGCTCAACCGTGACGTCCCTGAGAGTGAGACTGTGGCCTGTTCAGAGGGGTGGCTCTTGCCTGTGAGACACACAGCACACATGCACCTCGATTCAAAAGATGGATGGAAAGTCTGACTTGCTTCAGTCTTCTACTGAAAACCATGAAAGGTCCAGCCCAGCTGGACTAGAAAGCTTTTACTTGGAGCAGAGGTTTTAAATGAAGCTGGCTCACCCTTGTTGGGGAGGGTGCAGGCTTAATGTGGGATTCTTAATTAGCCATATAAATCTGATGAGATACCTAACTTTGGCCATCTTTCTAGACTGACTCACAGGCCTGGCAAGATGACTCAGTGAATTAACGGTTCTTGCTGCCATGTCTGATGAACTGAACTGGATCCCCAGGACATATCGGTGGAAAGAGAGAACCAACTCCCTCAGGTGGTCCTCTGACAAATGCATGCACAAACATATCCACCCCCTGACAATTAAATAAATAAACAAATAAATATAATTGAAATGTATATGTTTTAAATGAGTCACAAAAGAAAACACACACATCTCCTGCCTTTGTACGATGTCTGGCCTTAGTTCTTGAGGAGAAGAAGGGGTGGGAGCCAGTTCTGGATCTGCAGAGTATCCACAGTGTCTACCAGAGCTGCATGGTAGAAGGACAGGTACCCACCCTGCTCAGTTTCCCGAGAACAATGTGATCACAAGTGTATCTGAACGTGATTTTCAATGTGGGAGCCTCACTAACCATTGTGGATCCGGAAGGAAGTGGTTTGGAAAGAGGCCCCCTCAGGCATCAGTCCCACAGAGAAGCGAGCTGAGACACTGGACCCAAGGCAGACAGGAGCCTGGCTTTGTTCTGAGTGGGAGGCTGTGGAGAGGAGACCCTGGATCAACAGGTGAAGGTAACCAGGAGCCAGTTTTTGCTCTTGCTAAGGAAGAACTTTCCCATTGTGCCGCAGAAGATGGAATGATTTGTTAGAGCGGGCCAAGTACCCTGTCACAGACAGATCTAGCGTAGGTTCAATGAGCAAACCCCTGGGAAGCAGCCAGGGTGATGATTCTAAGAGCCCGAGTTTTCTTTTCAGTGTCTGATTCTCAAGTAGTTCGGTTCATTTTGAAAGGCATTTCATTTCCCTTGCTCCAAGGCCCCCGCTTTCCCCAGCCACACCCATACTCTCTGAGCTTTTGCCCTCGAGTTGAAGTCAAGAGCTTGTGCAAGTGAGCTCTAAACAAACTGATGAGATTCTGAACAAAATCTTCCCGGATAATGCAGTGGAATAGATTCCTCCAAAATACGAAACAGATAAGCAAAATAGCTTTTATTCCCTTTCTTGAACATCCCAGAAGCACCACTCTTGAAGATTGAGCTGTCAGAGTCAAAGGCTCTGAAATTAATGCAGTGCAATTTTCTGCCATTTGTGATGGATTTCTGGCCCTTTATGCATATGAACGTCTCAGGCTCCAGCAGAAGCAAAACTCAAGGAGGAGGGAGGTTATTTCCCCAGGCTCCCTCCAGCCATCCCCTATTGTCTTCATCTGATCACAGCTTTCTGTTTCACACCGAATAACAATAAAATAAAAAAATGAGGACAAGTGGGAAAGAAAACCAATGATGTAATTTTAATGTTCCGCCAACAACGCAAACAGAATTAAAATGTTCTTAGATTCTAGACAAAGGAAGAGGGATTTGGTTAAGGGCAAAAGAAAAAAAGATGTATCATTTCTAGAAAGCGCGTGTTGGGCGTGCTGTAACTTTTCTGGCCACGCAAAAAGATCCACTAGAACATTCTTTCCAGTGCCGATATGTCCTTAGGAGAGATGCACGTTGTGGTTCAGATTCTTATTTCCTGGGGGTTTGCAGAGTTTGTCTTTCTGTCCTGGATGCCAGTCCTGTTTAAGTCTTTCTTGACACTGGTTTGGTTTCATTTTAAGTGTCCTTCCTTCCTTCCTTCCTTCCTTCCTTCCTTCCTTCCTTCCTTCCTTCCATCCATCCATCCTCTTTATTGTATGTGTGTGTGCATGTGTATGCGTGTGTGTGTTCAAGCATGCAAACACATGCTATGGCACGCAGCATGTGTCAGTGCTCTCCTTCCATGGTGTGGTGCCCGGGGGTTGGACTCAGCAGCAAGCACCTTTACCTGCTGCTGAGCCATTTCCCCAGCCCTGGCCCTTGATTTCGAACTTGCTGCTGTGATTCCTTTACCCTCTGCCTGACTCCAAGGCCATGTCATTCAGACTGCCCGACTGAAAACAGCCCCATGGCCAGACGCCGAGTTTAACATTCATCTTCTGTGTTCTTCCTTTGTCTTCTCACTCTGTTGCTAGCTCAGCTGAAATAACATCCGTAAAACTGGATCCTTGTCTGCCTGATTTCTAGATAATTCCCAGCACCAGGAATCACAGCTCACACACCTGTCCTGTCTGTGCCTTTTCTGCCCTTGACCACTTCTGGTTTTCTCTCGCTCTGCTGTAATTCCTGGACTCCTTTGAGGCACAGGGATCATATTATACTAAAAAGTTCTTTTACTTTGAGACATTACCTCCCGTCCTCCTCAGCATCCATCCCCATTCATGT
This sequence comes from Bramus lutescens, assembly GCA_001685075.1. NCBI lineage: Eukaryota > Metazoa > Chordata > Mammalia > Rodentia > Cricetidae > Bramus > Bramus lutescens. Next base: position 14,360 of record LOEQ01003482.1, read on the forward strand.
TACCCCATCACCTGCTTGTTAGGATACTTAATGATTTTTGTTGTCATAAAAACACTGTGTCCTTTCAGCTTGTTGACCCCACTGCTCCAGTCCCCTGTTCCACCTCTTCCTCCTCCTTCTCCTTTGTCTTTTCCTCTTCCTCTGACCCCACCCCTCATTTCCTGTGATGTCACTGCATACCTAATCAGGACTGCCACATTCTCTGGCTACCACCCCTGCACCCTCCCTACTCTGCCCTCCTTCCCTCCACACCCGGATTTGACTCCCACGCCCATCCCTGTAATCGTTCTTTGCGTCATTATAATCAACTATCTTGCCCCTGCCTCGTTCTTGATGTTTGCCTGGCAGAATTCTAGCCCTGATTAAACCCAACTCACTGTCTGCTCCTCACCTGCAATCACCACTGGGAAAAATACACACCCATATTGATTTGTTTCATTTAAATTCATGGTCATGGGCCTCAGGGGAGCCCTCCATGCTGTGGGGAGTGCTTCTTTGCTCGCCTAGTTAATTGGCTCTTCCTCTCTCCAGAGCTGCTACAGACCTTTTCCTCTCTCCTCAGCCTCCTTTTCTGTCACCCTCTCCCCACCTTCAGTTGGTGACCTTGTGCATTCTTTCACAGAGGCAAGGGGACTTTCCACCACCCTCATCAGTCCGCCTGCACACTGAGTCTGCACAGTGCTCTGCCCTCCTATTACAAGAAGTGAAGAGTCCCTGCCTTCATCAAAGGCCAAACTCTCTGCTTGAAGTCCGTCTCTCCCTCCTCTCCTGCACTGGCCCCTCTTTCCCCCGCTTTGTCACTCTCCATTCTTTACTGGATCATGCTTATCAGCATGGAAAACATGCTATAATATCTTAAAGTAAGGTCATCCCTTGACCCCCACAATCTACTCCATCAAACGATTTCTCTGGGCCTCAACAGCAAAGCTCCTTTGAAAGTGTAATTGCAGTTGCTATCTTCACAGCCTCACCTGCCACTCTGTCTTGCTACTCTCCAGTTACGTGGCACTCCTTCCTCCATGGGTAAAACCATTGCCAAGGTCCCCTCTGCCAAATCCAGCGCCCAGATCTCAGGACCCCAGTTCTGGAGCTTTCATCGACCTTTGGCGTGGCTCATCCTTCTTTAATGATGGTTCCATTCCACTCCCAAGATGCCTTCTATTCTTCTGTTCGTGGGCCACTTCTTTCCAACTATCCTTGGGGCTCCTCCTCTTCCGTGGAACTGCAGACCCAGGGCTCAGTCTTGGCCCATCTCTCTGGGCTCCCTCACTCTTTGTCTGTGAAAAACACCACTGATTGGTAGCCTGGAAACAACAGACCCTCACTCATGGTTCTGAAACCTGGGAAGATGCAAAAATGGAGGCACCACAGGCTTAGTCTCTGCTAAGGATCAGGTTCTCATAGAAAGTGCTTCCCAGCTGGGTTATTGTGAGGTAAAGGGACTGGCTACTCTCTGGGGCCTCTTTTTAAAAAGCTTTAATTCTATTCTTGAGAGTACAATCCTCATAAATTCATCATTTCCCCCATCCCACTCCCTCAAGTTATCACCTTGGAGTGTAAGATTCCAGTGTATAAATTTTTGGAGAATTATATAGATGACACCTTCAATTCAGTCTCATAGCTTTAAAGGTCATTTCCCAATGCTGTGGGGCAATGGTCTTCTATCCTGTAAAGATTTGTCACTTGTATCGCTTTAATAAAACGCTGATTGGCTAGTATCCAGGGGAAGTATAGGCAGGTGACCAGAACAAGAGAATTCTGGGAAAAGGAAAGGCTCAGTCTGCCGTTGTCACCCAGATGCAGAGGAAGCAAGATGAGAATACCTCGCTGATAAAAGGTACCAAGCCACATGACTAACACAGACAAGAAATATGGGTTAATGTAGGATGTAAGAGTTAATAAGAAGCCTGAGCTAATAAGTCAACCAGTTATAACTAATGTAGGCCTCTGTGTGTTTCCTGAAGACACATTGTACAGAATATAATTGGATATTTATTACTTAGAGGAGGGGAGAGAAGGAGAAGAGGACAGAGAGAGAGAAAGGGGGGTGGAGAAATAGGGAGAGAGGCAGAAGCGAAGCTGCCTCTCCTAGAGGAAGACGGAAAAGAGAGCAAGCTCAGGCCGGAAGCTGAAGATCAGCCTGC
>LOEQ01003482.1:22477-32567 GCA_001685075.1 Bramus lutescens
TGGGAATTGAACTCAGGACCTTTGGAAGAGCAGGCAATGCTCTTAACCACTGAGCCATCTTTCCAGCCCCCTCAAGGTCACATTCTTGAATTTGAGGCCATTCAATAGACCATAATCAAATCCGAGTGATAATCAACTTGCTGCCATTTATTGAGCACATAATGTATGCCAGACCCTCTCCAGGAATTTTTTCCAATTCAGGTAAGTGGTCATATAATCTTCATTTTACACTTCAGGGAATGGAGGTTTAGATGGGTTATAGACACTGAACAAATCAAACATGATTTAGACCTGTCTTCTGACCAGCTCCAAGGCCCACACACTTAACCTCTCTGTTTTGTCAACTAGAATTATCTTGAACTTAATATGAGAGCCATCCAGGGCCAAGTGAGCTTCTTCTGGTGAGTGGCTTGCTCAACTCTGCTGAAAGCAGTCAGAAGCTGGAAAGAAGGAAGTGAGTTTTTTCTGCCTTGCCTGGGATCCTCTGCTGTCTCTCATTTTGGGACTGAACGGCACCACACCACACCAGCACCCCCCGAAAGCAATTCTGAATCTTCACGGGTGTTTGTGGCAATTGTCTCCCGGGACCTGGCTTGCTTTGTGTTGACCCAACTCTATTCATTCCTCACTTCTGGGTCTGAACCTGGGGCACTGGCTCCTGCCTTTGGTCCCCAGGAGCCTTTAGCATTTGTCTTCCTTGTACAGCATAAGCCACTACTTGGCTGTTGCCGGAGAGCATGTGGCACACTCCAGGACTCCTCTTCCTGTTGCTCAGTCGATACTCTGAGAACTCAGTCTCGGCACCATCGCACTGACTCTTCTTCACTGGGGCCTGGACCTGGGAAAGGTCTGTGGGCATGAAACCTCGTCTTTCTGGTCAGAAACCTATTCAGAAATTATGGCTATGGTAGTGCTTTCCTTAGAGCTCTGGAAATCCTTTTCTAATGCCAACTTGCTTTGGCACGCTAAGAACAATCAAGGAGGAGGATTCTGGTCTTCAGTTGGGTAGGGGAACTAAGAGACAGAGCAGATGCCCTGGGAAGAATGTGGCAGTGACAGCAGGATCCCAAAGCGGCCCAGGTGGAAGAAACTGAGGCCATTAGTGCAGGGAAGATGAATAGCAGGCATGGAACCCACTGGGCAGCAACAACCCAGCAGGGCTCGAGAGGCCCCTAGTACCAGTGTCAGGGAGCCAAAGAAAGGAGATAGAGGTGAGGGGTGGGTGTCTGTCAATCTAGGTAGCCGAGCTCTGTAGGAGGAGCTCCAAGATATGCCTAGGGTCTTCAAAGCAGCTGTTCTCAACACATGACCAACTTTAGAAATCCAGGATAGAAGAGGGAGACAGCCCCTCCCACTCCGGGGCTCAATAGACTGGTGTTCAGCTTTAGATACTTGGTGGCCTCCACTTGCCTTCCTGGCAAGGAGGGATTAATTAGACACTAACTCACCACCCCACAAACTGTGAAACTCCTATCTTGGCTGAGCTACTAGGATGAAACTGAGTACCTACTAGGTAACACACAGCATTTACTCAGTCACTCTTTGGGGTCTTTGTCCAAGACAGTTACAACAATAGAAATAACATGCTCTAAGGGAGGCTAAGCAAAGGAGAAAAGAAGGTGTCAAAGAGGAAGGCTCTGTGCATTGCCCCTGAGCCTGACCCTGCAGGGGAAGAAGAGAGTATTAGAATGGAGGGTCTTGTAGAAATATTTGACTAAGAAACTATCCTAAGAAAGTTTGAGGGAACCCAAGAAAAGCATTGCCCCAGCACTATTGACTACCCGGAGGCAGGATGTTGGTGTGTGTTCTGGGAGAAGCTTTACCCTGGCCACTGGCACCCATATAGCCAAAGAGTATGGAACATTCTGGTGAAAGCTGCCCCCAAGCCCCTTTCCTGTCTCCTTCCAAACCCTGCCACATCTCAGAAAGCCCACCAAATGATGACCCTACCCCCAGAGATGCTCAAGACCACTCCCACAGAGTATTTAAACTGCCTCCCTCCCCAGAAAGCAGACATGTGGTTTTCTGGTCTTCCTTTCCTGTCTCCTTGCTGGGTGGGCGGCGGGGGGAGGCTAGAAAATCATCTAGGAGTGTTTTATCCATTAAACCTGTGCCTTTTCTAATTCGGTTTGATTTGGTCAGATTTGGATTGCTGCATTGGCAGAGAAGCTTATGGGTTGCAGAAAGTTTTCAGGGTGCAGTAGCCCAGAACCTCCCAGACTGGCCTCTTCCTCCCCAACTCAGTTACAATTAGAATGCCTTCTGGGGAATACAGACAGTTCTCTTTGTGGTGCGGTTGGGCTGTAGCTTTAGTCGGAGGAATGGCGCAAGGGTTGCCATTCTCCCTCCCTGCCTCAGGTGAGCACAGCTGTGAGCAAAACAATTGGTTTTTTGGCAATTTTCATGCACAAGAACGATAAAGCATTGGACAGAGACAAGCAGGCCATCCAATCCACCTCCTGCTGGGGTGACAGGCTCTCAGACTCTGGGCTCTCTGGGCTCTGGAACTGTGGCTTGCAGCCACCCCCATGCCTGCTGCTCTCTCTGCAAGGGTTCTTGGAATTCTGGTCCTAGTTCCAGGCCTTCTTCCCTGAGATCCCTCATAGAGCCCTTTTCTCCTTGCTTGTGCTCTTCTTTGAGATTAAGGTGGGTTCCACCTGCCACCTGGCTCCCTGCTTGCCAGAGCAGCCCGCCCTGAGGAAGCACTCTTAGGGACGGAAGTCTCTGATTATCTCAGAGTTTTTAACTTTTCCCCATTCCACTCTCCTGGGGATGCTAAAGCATCCCCAAAGTTGGACAGCTATCCCTGAGGAGAACTTCAGAGTATCTGTCAGATGTGTTCAGGACTGTGACTGAAAAATCTTGTGTATGTGTGTGTGTGTGTCTGTGTGTCTTGGGGGAAATAATTACTCAGAAAGAAACAAAATATACCTTTAAAGCTTAGCTGCTGTTCTTAGAAATAAATACAACATCACCCTCCCACAGCACAGCTACCAGGCCTTGGCTTTGGCTGTCTCTTCCATGCTGAGGCAGAGATCCTGTTGCCCAGACCCTAGACAGGATCTCTTGGGTGGTGGATCACTGCTGAGACCCCTTAAAATACTACCTTTGCTCACATCCAAGGCTGCACGCTCTCTTTCTCCACACCTCCGTTCTCTACCTCTCTCCCAGCCCCACAGGTGCTTTGTGGATTTGGGAGGATCGAGAGTCAGATGGAGTTGATAAAAGCTTCCTCTATGTATGTCCCTCCCCATGCTTTCTCTCCCCATCTCAGCCCCAGGTCTGGGAAGGAAGAGGCTGAGAAGAATGAAGGAGAGGAGAAAGATCAGAGCTGGTGGAAATGGGGGTGGTGGCGGGGAGGGAATTTCGCATTCCTCATTAGCAGCGCTAATTGCACAGTAATGACTTTCTGTTATTATCAGAAATTTATCCTGGAAAACAGTTTGCTGCCCCAGCAGACACGCACTTGCCTCACAGCGATGGCTTGGCACTCAAGAGAATGAGCAATTTCGTCCCTAAAAGAAACTTCTTGAGCCCTGAATTCTGCTGTATGTGATGAGAGGTTCAGAGCAGGTGCCTCCAGCTTCCCATGGGGATAGTACTCCGAGACAGAAGGCCAGGCTGGGGCCTCCCCCACAGTTGAGGGAACCTGAACACCAAACACCTGAGGGCCTGGGGTGTCCTCTCTCTCTCCTGGCTCTGGAAAGGGAGTCTGTTGCCTTCTTTTTCACATCAAGTATTTGTTTTAGCTTGAAGCCTTCAAGCCTGGAATGTTCTTCCGTCCCTTCTAGCTCAAGTCACCTGTCAAAGCAAGAGACCTTGGAGTGCTCAAAGAACTGAAGAAGCCTGCCTGGTTTAGCCTGGGAAACTACTTTGGGAATTCATACCCCCCCCAGGCACTCATACCCTCCCCCTGCACTGTAGGAGGTGGACCTGATGGGAGTCACTAAGGATTTGAAGATTGTGAGACAGGCAAATCTTGGTTTAAGAAGCATACAGGCTAGGAAGTGTCAATAGGACAACTTGCTAAAAAGTCATGCCAAAGGAGAACACTGAGTGCAGAGGGAGACCCCCGAGTCAGCTCCAGAAGTCTGTTGTCTGTATACCAGCTCATGGGGGAGCAGGCTCCAGATCTCCTCTCTACTAATGAGAAAACAATGGCACAGAGAGGTTCAGCAACTGGCCCATGGTTGCACCAATAATATATCATTTGTTGGTTGCCAAGTTCCAGAGCTTTGAGCAGCTGAAGAAGCATAGGGCATGCAAGGCAGGGTGGCAGGACAGGGAGGGGAGACATAAGGATTGTTCCTTTGATACCATAGCTCAGGTGGCCTGTGGAGGACACCAGAGTATATGGAGAAGCAGCTAGACAGAGGGACAGAGGGAAGGAGGCCAGGTCTAGAGGGGCTTTGTCTGTCCTACTGGGGAGAGCCAAAGCTGCCATGAAGGGCGGAGAGAATCTGAAGGATTTTGAGCATGAGTGTGGTACAGTCATATGATATCTTGTAGCATCCGCCATGATCTGGAGGAAGGGTGTTGAAATGCCTAGACTAGGGTAGTGAGGATGCTTCGGGCAATCAGAGCAGGGCAAGGCTTTAAACGCTGAGAGATGGAGAAGGCCCCTATGTGCACATGGGCAAGGAGAGGGAGGCGTCACGAAGACTCTGAGGTGCTCAGTTAAGGCTCCAGCTCAGTTCCTGCCTTTAGGGAGGAAGAGCAGGTTCACAAAATAAAATAATTACCAGCTTGGATGTGTTGTATGGGAGAGACCTAGGGCCAAGTTGTTCAGAACTGGAGTTAAAAGTGCACACTGGAGCAAGAAGAGGGAGTCAGAGACACAGAAGGAGAGGTACTTGGGGGGAGGGCTCTGGAGTGAGGTGGCCTGGGTTCCAGCCTTGGCACTTGACACCTGGAAGCTTTGGCTAATAGGGCTATTGTGAGGATTAAGGAGACAACACAGAACCCAGATTGGCTTAATTGAATGTTTGGTGCATATATATGTGTATGTATGTATATATGTATGCATATATATGTGTATATATGTTACATAACATTTTTCTTACTTCATGTGCACATGCTTATGTATGTATATGGTACAAGTGTCCCATAGTGGTCACCTAGAAGTCAGAGAACAACTTGCAAGACTTACAGGAGTCAGTTCACTCCTCCCATCACACAGGTTCTGGGGTTCAAACTCAGGCTGTTAGGCTTTTCAGTAGACTCTTCATCTGCTGATAATAGTATCATTGATGGGCATGGCAAATGTCCATAAGTTTAGCCCTTGGAAAGTGGAGTCAGGAGGATCAGGAGTTCAAGATCATCCTCAGCAACATATTCAGTTGAAAGCTAGCCTAGGCTAAACAAACAAAAATAGTATTGTTTAATGTTTAAAGTTCAAGAGGAGAGTGGGCTACTTGGAGAAAGTGCACAGGACACAGGAAGAGAGCTGAACCCTGGAGAAAACGGGAAGGTTCAGAGTGGAGAACTGAGAAGGAGGGAAATTTAGAGCAAATTATGCCACGGGTATTTCCTGGTCAATACTGACATGGGCACTCTACAACATAGAGGTCAAATAACTCATTTTAAATCAATTTCACTCGTGGCTTCTCTCCATAGCAATCCAGTGCACTCCCTCGGGACAGCAGCCTGGAGCAGAGCTTAGGGATCTGCATACCGTGTGGTGTATTTGAAGGTTGCCATGGACGGGAAACAGGACTGTATCTCCGTTTCTTCAGAGTGGGTCTTAGTGAAGACCTTAATGAGTGCTGAGAGAGGGCACACAAGAATAAAGATGCAGGCGTGAGATCTGGTTCTGCTTCTACTTTGGCTGTGAATCCGGTGCCTGCTGTCTCTGTCTCTGTCTCTGTCTCTCTGTCTCTCTCTCATCTGTCTCTCTTTCCTCTCAGGGGCAGGGGCTCACCAGTGAGATGAGATTGCTCTTAGGTTTGCTCACAGAAGTTAACACCTGAGTCCTCTCACTTTACAAATGTCATGTTAGTGAAGGAAAGAGGTAACGCCTCAGCCAGCAAACAGCAGAAACATAGATGCCACCTGGGGTCTTGGACAGGAAATGAACTTGACCCCACAGTGTAGAGGGAAACAATAATTTGGTAAACAGCTTTGTTCTCTCCATGGGCTCTGGCCCCTTCATTCCATGGGAGATTTCAAGCCCTTGTTTTGCGGTCTGAAATCTATCGAGATCAAGGATTAAGACATCATTTGGCAGGCCTTTCCTAACGTGTCACTTTAATTACTTTTGACATTTTATTTGGTTTTCTTTCATTAGTAGAGCAGCCAGAGTCTTGAGATTGCATACTCTCTGCAGGCTCCCTGGGGAGAATTCTCAACACTGAGGTTGTGGTCTAGGTATTTTCCTGGAAGCTGGGCTCTGAGCACAGGACACAGCCCAGGTATAGCAGAGATTCTCCAAGTCGCCCTCTGGAGAGTCCCAACTCTGCCAAAAATGAAGCAGTCAAGCAAATTTTTAGGAGGAGCTGACCAGCCCCAGGTTCTGACTCTGGGTTTTAGCAATGACACTGACTTTCCTCCAAGCCAGCAACTGCGGCCCAGAGGTAACTGGAATGGCTAAGTTCAGAGAGATGAGACCTTTGCAAAGATACAGAGGACTAAATCTTCCATTCCTCTATAATTAATTTCTAAATACCTTTTACATATAAGAAAGTCTGTTTTAAAATGTCGTAGCCTTTTAAAGGAAAATATATAAAAATCTTGCAACCCTACCAACCTTCTTCCAATGTGAAGCAGGAAGATGCACTGCTCTATGGTTAGTTGGTCTGGGAACCACCTTTCTGATGTGAATGAGATAAAGTCCTGCTTGGCTGCTTTCAGGGACTAGCCTAGCCAACGAGTGGAGCCTCTGAACATTACACCTCCTGGATGACCCTCTCCGATCTAATAAAATACCTTGGAAAGCAGGGAGTAAGAGAGATGGAGAGAACTGAAGCTGGGTCAGGGAACCCCTGTGGCTCTGAGATACCTGGGATAGCACTGAACTCCTTTGTGTCTAGTTCCTTGTTATCTCTCCCTGCATGTCAGACTATCCAGCTATGAGCGTCAGATGCTGCCTTTACATCTCTGCTGGGACCGGAAAGGCTGGGGGGGGGTGAGGATGGGGAGAGGGATCCCTATTTAGAAACCACACTGAGATGGAAAGATGATATGACACATGAGTTCATGTCAAAGGAGCTCTCTCGTCCCGCCTACAGCATTAGCAATTTCTTACCAAGGTTCAAATTAAAAAAAAAACCCGATGTGGTCCTTATTTATTTTATTTGCAGCATAATTCAACAAGACACCACTGCTCTCAGTAGGGTGGGTGCCCCCCGCCCAGGGCAGAGAAGGGGATGGAGGTGGGGAATGTGCACTTTGGCTATCCAGGGAGAGGACAAAGGCAGTGGAGTGGGAGGACTTTGTTTTCTGAGTCAGATCTCTCATTCTGCCTCAGGCCCCTTTTCTAGGCCCATTCTGTGTTTCTGAGCCACCTGGTCTGGGGACCCCCGTTCTGGCCAAAGCTATCAGAGAGCCAGGGGAAAGGAAAACACTAAAGGTGAGCTGGGCTTGTGGGAATCATCCCATCTCTAGCCTTGAAGAGCACCTGCTTCAGGAGGACACTGAAGTTCAGACAGCGGCTGTGACTGCTCCAGGCTTCCTACTACCCTCCCTGATGTCCCTGTTTGGCATTTGGCCATATTTTCTGTGCTCCCCTCTCTCTTCCCCACACCCCAACCCACACTCAGTATAGTCTTTCTCTACAGTTGAATGGTCTACAATTCCATTTCTTTCAACCCTTTTCCCTCTGGCATTCAGATGACACCCGGAGAGTCTGAATCTGGTTTCTTCTTCATGTGGGAAGAGTTTTAGATGTGTTCGGGGGTTGGGGGAAAGGGTTGAGGGATTCAGGAGGAAGTGGACTTCTGGTTTGATCCTGGTTATTCACCAGTGGCACCAGCAGCTGATGGTGAGCCGGAAGAGAATAGCTAAGGTGAAGCTTGCCATAGTCACTTTCTGAATGTGTGCCTTTGCCGGTTTCTCTGTGACTTCTACACCCACAGTCGCTGTGACTGTCCCCTTCACCTGTCTCTGTCTCTTTCCTGCAGTTACCGTGGCACTTGGAGCCTGGAGTTCCGGCCTCTTCCTGCAGCCCTGTCAGGGCAGAACCTCTTTCGCTCTGTTAGGTTGAGAAATGCCAGAGACGCAGAGCTGCCTGCAGAGTGTGGAGGCTGGATCTGGGAACAATGAGAAATTATCTGTTAATTCTCAGATCCTGTCACCTACTCTGCTCCGAACAGGCTCCTTTGCCTTTAGTTTAGAGGCAAATTCCCCCACTCAGTGTAACCAAAATATTGATTTCCTTGCATCACAGACCTGGGCCCTTGGAAAGGTGGTCCTGTGGTTTTTTGTTTTTTTGTTTTTTTTCATTCTCTGCAAAAGCAAAACAAGGCGCTTTGTTCTGTGAAACGTCCTCAGGAACTCGAGAAGGGGAGGGAGAAACCGCCACGGAGTGAGAGTTGCCTTAAACACTAGCAGTGAGCAACTCTCCATTTGTGTTTTACATAAACACAAAACCCCCGCTTGGGAAGCTGCTAATGAGCACGTAGCCTGGGGCCTTGGAACTCCGATCTCTCCTGGGGGCTGAGGTTTGTATTGCCAGTGGAGGGGGAGGCTGACGGGGAGTCTTGGCTTCCTCAGGTGAGTGGAGGGCAAGTGGAGAGGCAGAAACTTACCTGATGTTGAAACAGTAACCCAGCACCACCCGCTGAAGGTGGTCCGGATTGCAGAAGGCCCATAGATCAAGCCTCCTCAGTCCCTCCCGCCCGAAATCCTACACCTCTCTATGACCAGGGACCCAGGTGGAAGCTGCGAACAGGCTCTAATTAATCACCCCTCCGCACTATTCACTAAGACTGTGTGCACGTGCTGGTTGTAGCAACCAAACCTTCAGCACCACGGACAGAGCCTCGGGCCTTACTCTGGCTGCACCCGACCCTGGCTGTCAGGGGCTTTGAAACTGTAGGGGCCCGCTGGAGGCTGGTGCAGATGGTGCACGATGGGGCTCGCCTGGAGTTGGCGCTCCGAATCTCCTCCCCCCCCGGAACCTGAGTCACAGCCCAAGCCACTTCCAATTAGCATGTTAATTCGGAGAAAAGACCCTCCTCCCCGACCACTCTCTCCAGCACACACCAGCCCGGTAGATGCAGGAACTCCAGTTAAAGCCCCCTCCCCCCTCCAGATGCCACCTCAGGAAGGTAACACATTGATGATAGGTGAGCACAGGAATCTTAACGGGTCTCGGAACCCTGGCAGTTAGCCAAGGCTCCTGGATTTCCAGGGTTGGGTGAAGCATCCCAGCCATCCTGCTTCTGCGTTTCACTTCACGGCTCCTGAGGGGAGCTCTTTTTTACAATCTAGCCTTCTATTTAGTTTTCCGTCTTTCTGGCCCTTGTTATGTATGCTAAACAGAAAAATATATGATTTCTGGTGGGTTTAGTCTAATGCGTGGAGGTGGGTCTGGTGGGAACCGAACCCCTTCCTGAAATGCTCCCCATTCCTATTCGCCAGAAACTTTCTCCTCTCGTTGCCATGGAGAGACACGGCCGCTGCCTTCGTCTCCATAGCAACGTGCGGGTGCTTCGGACCACAAGATTGCGGGGCTCTGAAAGTCTTTACAGTTCCCCTCGCTCCGCAGTCTTGGGGTCTTCTATCTCCGAAGCTGAGACCCAGCAAGTTTAGCTAACTTCTCCTGTCAGCAACCTTGGCAGGGTCCTTCCACCGTACAGTATGTTGTGTTATTACGATGCCCACTTGTGCGGCGTGTGGCAGTTTCCCCAACGTTTTCACAAGTCCTACCTATATTCTCAGGGAGCTCATGAAGCACCAGTAATTATTACATCTCTTTTAAGAAAAGGAAAACTGAGTCCCAGAAAGGCGCAAGGTCACATACTCAGTGATTTCTCAGCTGGCCTTGAATCCTGCACCGCGCGGGACAGCGCGGGGTTGGAACCTTCCCGGACTCAGGCAGGTCCCTGCGTGTGGAGGGGGCGGCCGAGAGGCGCCAGACTTGCCAGCTGCC
>LOEQ01003482.1:60873-71408 GCA_001685075.1 Bramus lutescens
TCCAGGGGCAGCTGCTACGCATAGTATATACCCCAAGCTTGCAGGCGCATTCGGAAATGCTGCAGGGAAGGGAACCGCAGCTCTGGGTATCCCAGTGACACAGCCCTGGGAGCCAAGCAGTCAGGCTTGGTGTTTCCCAAGCCATGAACAGAGATTAGCAACAAGCTATTAGGGCAACCTTACATTTCTGGCACACTGCTGAATTTACAATGCTTTTTTGCCTTATTGTTTCATTCAATCCTTAGCAAATTTTTGTACAAGGCATCATCCTAGTTCTGCAGATAGAGACAATGACACTGAGAGAGACTGAGTTGTCTGAGCTCGCAGGGCAATAAGAACTTCCATCTATTTTGTTGTCACCTTGTAGCTAGCGCCTAAGACAATGGCAAGATTAAAAACTGTGCTTAAAACCTTGTAAAACATTAGCAAAGGGATAAATAAAAGAATGTAGGATGAAATCCTGCAGGGCTCCAGACAACAGGCGCGCCCTGCCTCCAAGCACCACTGAGCTCCAGGCCCCGCTCTTGACTTGGAGCATCTGGCAGCAAATGCAGAGAGGAAACCATAGGCACAGAATTCAGCTTCCGTTAAGTAAAATAAGCCAGATGCTAGGAAAAATAGCCCTAGAATGGGAGGCACTCAGAAAAACAACACATCACCGTGGGGTCAGTTCAGAGCTCAGTTTCTGAGTTCTGAAACTTTATTCATCTCGTTTAGACGCCGTTTCTTCATCTGTAAAGTGGGAGTAATAATAGCCCCAAACTCAAACTAGCAAAGTTTCTTTCCAACTAGAGGGTCACACAGTGAAGCTCTCTCAATACACCAAACAGAAACAAAAACAAAAGAGTTTCATTTGCTTGGTGTGTGGATTATACATCTGTAATCCGAGCAATGTGGACGCTAAGGCAAAAAGATCATGGTAAGGTCAAGGCTAGCCTAATCCACACAGCAGTTCCACGCTAGCCGGGACTGCACAAAGAGACCCAGCTCAAAAAGAAAACAAACAGACAAAAAAAAAAAACCATTTATTTGTCACTACGAATATAAGAGCTGGGTTTGAAAAAAAAAAGTCTTAAATCTATTATCATTATCATCATTATTAATTACTACTATTATGTATGTGTGTACATTGTGTATGTGTGTACCTACCTGTGTCATGCACACGTGCGGAGGCCAGAGGGACAGCTTTGTAGGGTTGGGTCTGTTCTTCTGCAAGCTTTACGTGTTTCTTTGTAAAGCTGCATGTTAGGTTGTCAGGCTTGTATGGCAAGGACTTTACCCGCTCAGTCAACTTGTCAATCCAGACGAGCCTGGTTTTGAAAGTTGGTGTAGACCAAGCTGGCCTTGATCTTGATCCCCTGTCCTCAGCTTCCTTGAGGGTCCCTCGACACCATGCACCCTGCAAACGAGACTATCATGAAGAGAACATTTTTGAAAAGTGACTCCATGGAGTTGGTTGAGATTCCAGAAGCAACAGGCCTTGGATGACTTGTGTAATGAATGTGATCCTCGGGGAAAAGCTTACAGAGAACCGGGTTGCTTTGGCATAAGGCTTAAAGAGAAGGAGCTTGGGTCAGGCTGCTTGGACTGGAGCTGCGCCTCGCTGAGATGAGCTAAGCAGGCTGGTTAATTTAGCATCTGTTTGCTTCTGTGGAAAGCTGTGGTAAGAAGAGTCTGTACAGCCGCATCGGGCATCACAGGAGAGAACCACACCAGGTTCTTCACAGCCTGCCCAGGGCAAGCTTCTGGTAAATGCTGGCTACGAGCAATGTCTTCCCTCACGGTCATCTCCCTTCTGTATCTGAGGCAGACAGGCTGCACAATCCAGGCAGCTCAACTTTCACCAGCCGTCCATCCGGCTTATTTCTTTGAATGTCCCCTGAAGCCCTGAACTCTGGCCTTGCATTGGTAAGATGGGACTAGAATATTAGCAAAGAGGTGTCAGCATGGGAACTCTGTCTAGCATCAGCTGGGCTGTCTGGCCCCTTGAAGCCTTCTGATGTGCAATCTGGGAAGGAATCTCTAATCTCCAGGAACATGGTGCTCCAACATCGGTTACCACAGATGAGTCTTTATTCTGAATCCACACACTATGGAAGAACCAGGCTCGCCATGCAATCTTTAGAGAGGGTCAGTTAGAGCCAGTTGTCACCCTCTTCTCAGGGACAAAGTGGGTTGGAATAGAGCAAAATCTGGGGCATGCAGATAGTAGTGCTCACAGATTTATAGGAAACCCAGTTCCAGGAACATGTGAATCCCCATTGCTGGGCTTGGAAGGAAGGGACTGGGGTCTGCTTGGAACCTATTAATTCCACTCCCGTGTGGGCCTTTGTCTCTTAGAGGAAGAGTCGCCTCAGCTAAAGGAGATGGCTGGGTGGGGTGTGAGAGGAGAGGCAGATGTGGGTGAGAGAGGCAGGAAGAGGTGAGAGAGGAAATGCTGGTGGCTGTGTGGGAGGCCAGGAAATGCCAGGTCTCACTTAGGAGAGAAGCTGTGTAGAAAACCAGGAGGAGAGCCCAAGGAACTGTCACCCTGAAGGCCAGGGCTGTGACCTGCAGAATGGTCTGCCTTGATGCCAGCAGGGGCTATTCCGGAGTCAGTAGCTAGGCATCCCATGCTCCTTCAGGGCAGAGGAACTTCCTTCCTCTGAGAGACTGCTGAGGAACTCAGGCACCCCCAGCGGTGGCTCTGAGGCCTCTCCCTGCCATGGCTCCCAGGCATCTCCACCTGTAACTCTGGTACTAGAAAAAGCTGAGCCTTGCAGTCTCCGTGGCTGCTTCCCACCCCACCCCCAGGAACATGTTCCTCCTGGCCTGAGCCTCAGTCCCGCAACACTCTGCCACTGCACTCGGTGCCTGGACAGGAGGAAACAACCATTAGTGTTGCCTGTTCACCAGTGAGTGCCATTAGCTGGCTCTGGCAGAACACGCGGCCTATAATTTTTGGAGGCGTTACAATAATGGAGCTAATTTGGCATTTCATCATGTCCTCCAGGGCAGGCTCACAGGAGGGGGAAGGGAGGCCTGGGGCCTGCTTCAGAACAAGCTCTCAGTGAAGAGCCCTGTCCTTCCTCTGGTGTTTTCAGGATCCTGAGGCCTTTCCCTCCGTCTTTGTCCTTCTCTGCTGCACTGCTAGACTTGCCTTCTGACGATGGCTGTCAGAAAACAAACAGCTCAGAGGCTGTGGGAGCCACCCCCAGCCAGCAGCTCCACAGAAGTGGGGGTCTACATCTTGACAGAATGTCTGAAGAGTCTCAAAAGCACCTATTCACCTGGCCACATGGCTCACCCCATTCCATGGGAGGCAAGGTCGAATGGCCCAGTGCTGGTTTACAGCTGAAGACAGCAGCTCAGGGAGAACTGATGACTTGCCACACATCATTTTGCTAGTAAGCACTGAGCTGCAATTTGAACCCAGGCCCCACCCCCATCTCTCAGTTTAACATTTATTTCCCCTAAGTTCATCCATTGCTGGCGTACCTGAGTTAGAATTTGAAGCCTGACCTGTAAGTCTCATTTGGCCTGATGGGCTAAGCCTGGAAAATAGCATAGCATCCCCAGGGCTCTACCACTAGCTACAGCCTTAGAAACCTAGGTCAAAAGATGGCCCCCTTCCCAGCTTCCACCTGGGAAGCACCTCAAATCTGCTGCTCCTTCCTCTCCCACGTGCAGCCTCAGGCTTGCATAGCACACACCTGAGCCCTTAACCCACAGGACAGGCAGATGGGACAGGCACCACGAGTGACAGCCACCACTAGAACCAACATGATAGGAAAGCAGGAGGTTTACAAGCCACGCGCGTGCTGCAAAGGGGAGGTCGTTTGTCTGTGAGCAGCTGGTCAGGCCCTCCCTGGGGCTCTCTCATGTGCTTCAGCATCAGGGCCCAGAACACCCGCCCAATAGAGAGCTACCTCAAATATGGCAACGCTGTCCCTGGCCCATGGTCAGAGAGCACCAGAGGAGTGACTTTTAAATTACCCTCCTGGGAAGCAGAACCCCAAACCCTCTTGGGTTGTTTACAATAGCTCCTGTGAATGGACTCTCCATCCCTACCCTTTGTTTAAATAAAAAGCCAAGACCCCAGCTTCTCACCAAAGTCATGAACTCATTGTTTATTCCTTCATTATGAGTGTAGGCGAAAGTCACTCACATGCTGGAAAATTAAAAAAAAAAACAAGCAAGGAGTTTCTTTTGGAGAAAAGTAGATGGAGTAAAGATGAACACAGGACTGAAGGTTGGTGGTACTTTGGAAGTAGAGGCAAGGGATCAGGAATTTAAGGTCAGCCTCCATTACTTTGTGACCTCAAGGCAGCTCGAGCTACATGAGACCCTGTCTCAGAAAACCAAAGGGAAAGAAATGGATACAGGTTTTTAAAAGCGTAATGGCGTAATTAGGACAAAACAGTAGCTGGTAACCAGGGGAAAGGGCATAAGCAGCTCTAGGAACACTGGTGAGGACATCAAGGGGATGACTTCCTGATGACTCCAGTGTCAGACTCTAGAAAGGAAGGGGAAGGTCTTCCCAGCTGAGCCTGGAGGAGTTGGTTGATTACCTGTCCCTTTCCGCCTAGTGACATGTGTCTAGCATGGTCTTGTTGTAGACTGTAGAGATCACACTCTAAGGGAATGAACTCCAAGGGTTTGACATCTTCACTCTCGCAAGAAGCCTGTAGGGATGTCTTTGACCTTCCTCGAGACCTAAGAACAACAACCAGAAAGCCAAGTCCAGCTGTGTGGGAGATGGAGAGGTAACTCTTGACCTGCTTCACTGATGGTATCCCTGACACAATGCTGGTAGCTGCACCCCAACAACCCAAGAGGAAAGGTCTGTGCAGAGTGTTCTGGGTCCTTCTGCCCAGCTACTACATGCAGGTACGAGCTCTGACTCAGGGGTTCTGCCCCCTGCTAGAAGCTTCCTTCTGTCTTCCTTGACCAGTTTAGCATCTGAGAAAATGACAACTTACCAGATGTTTTCCATGGGAAATGACAGGTTGACGCCAGAGTGCCACGCTAGCTGTTCAAGTGACTAGGAGGCGAGTTCTCTTGCAGTCTGTGACATGGAATGATGCTGTGCATTAGTCTGACATAGAGAAGAGGCAGAGGGGCAAGTGTTCTAAAAAGCCTAGTGCTTCCAGAACACCAAAAACCATCACCTCCCTGGGTCCTTCGCATCCCTTGATCTTCAGTGATCAGGGCCAGAAGGTGGGCTGGGGCCTGGCCAATCCTAGAGGAGGCTGGCAGGGATGAAGAAGAGTCTGACCTCCAGTGTTACCATCTGAGACCAAATCAAAGTGGACCACTCAGGCCTGAGCAAGGTATTTGACTCCTCTGAGTTCCAAGACAAGGTGCCCGTGAGAGTGGGCTCCTCTGAGCGAAGTGAACTGAATACATACTAATTTCCCAGCATGGTCCCTCGCTGATGCTCCTCAACTGTGAATTTTCTTTCTTGACTTTGACTTTTATCATAAAAAAAAGAAAGGTTAAAAAGAAGCAGAAGCAACTTCAAAACACTGGCCAGAATATCTTTACCCAAGTTGGGTCCTCTAACTCAGCTGTTCTCAGCCTGTGGGTCGTGACCCTTTGGGGATCAAATGACCCTTTCACAGGGTTTGCCTAAGGCCATTGGAAAACACAGTTATTTGCATGATGATTCATCACAATAACAAAATTAGAGTTATGAAGTGGAAATGAAAGTAATTTTATGGTTGGGGTCCCCACAACTTGAGGAACTGTATCAAAGGGTCGCAGCATTAGGAAGGTTGAAAACCACTGCTCTATGTAGCAGCAACGGCTGTCAGTTCCCTGACGTCGCTAGAGCTTGGGTGAACAGACCTCTGGGACCTGCCCACTGGTGAGAGGTGATCCTGATAAACTCCAAGTGCTGCTGATGTTGTCCATCAAAGAGAAGTGCACTTGGGAATTACCTTAATAATTAAACCATAACGATTAAACATCATTACTTTTAAACCCTTTAAATTTGGGTTAGCCATTTTCTTGCTAAAAATGAACTCCCCAGAGTATCTCATGGTGCACTGGCAGAGGCCCAGGGTGATGCTTAACAAGCTGCTGCACATGGGTCAGGACCTGCTGAGGCTTCAGTCCTCAATTCCTGTTTAAGCCCAATGAAAGGGATACTCATATAGGATCATCCCTTCTGCTCTGTCTTGGTGTCTAATGATTTGGGGTACATTGGACCATGTTCTGTGCTACAATGATTCCCAACAGGATCTGTCCCAGGGCAGCTTCAGAAGCTCATCTCTCCCTTTCTCTATAAACTGAGGCTATGCTCGTCAATAATTTGAGCACCTAGACCCTACTTTCAGAGATTCTGATTCAGAGATCTTAGATCCCACTCAGGAAAAAATCCTGCATCTCTTAGAAAAAAAAAGTTATTTTCATGGCGTGTGTGTGTGTGTGAGAGAGAGAGAGAGAGAGAGAGAGATGTTTATGATGTCCGTGGGCGTGGGCATATCATGGGGGCTGTGGAGGCCAGAGGACAACTTGGTGGAACGGTTTCTCTTGCTTCTATCTTCACTTGGGTTCCAGGGATCAAACTTGGGCTATTGGACTTGTACAGCAAGCTCCTTTTATCCACTGAACCGTTTAGGCAACCCTAAGACCCCACCTCTTGAAGTGACCTTCATGCAGAAGTCCTGCCGCCAAGAAACACCTACAAGGCTCTACCCTGAGGCTTTCTGTTATCAGCACTGCTGAGGAGGCAGAGGGGGATGAGGGGGTAGAGAGGGGTGGGGGTGGAGGTGAAACAGTGGCTGTCCCAGTCAACACTGTTTTCCCTTTACAAAGCTTGGCAACTGGATCCGGGGTTTGCATACCCCAGGCAAGTGCTCTACCACTGAGCCGCATAGCATCCCTTGCCCCCTTCCTGGCTGTTCTCTCTGTCACTTTCTCAGCCAGACAAGAAGAGGCCCTGCCATGTGGAATTGCTCGTTAGTGCATCAGATCCTTGGCAGCATGTGTACTGTCCCAGGCAGCAGGCTCAGTACTGGGAATACAGTGGTGGAGGAAATGAAGGGTCAGGACTAGACTAAGGCAGATGAAATAGCTGGGGGGCAGGGCATCTAAAAGACAGCCATTCTCCAGGGCTTGCGTGAAGCTAACTAATATGAGTCTTTTGTTCGTTTTTGTGTGTGAATACCTCTTTTGCCTCTCTCTTACCCTGGTAAGTCCCTGTCCTTTAGGAGTAAACACCAGATGGAGCAGGGTTCAAAGTCCTGAGGCAGGAAGCCTTGCATGTGGGAAGAGTCAGGAGATAGTCTGGGGCTGAAGCTAGAACCGTTCATGCAGGCCCTGCAGGGCTTGGCGAGAGGTCACAGCATTTTCCTAATGCAAAGTGTGTTAGTTATTTCCTCCTGGTGGTGACAAAATGTCTGACAGGAAAAGAGAGGAGGAATTTGTTTGGGCTTATGGTTTGAGGGGATACCATCCGTCACGGCAGGGGGAGCGTGGCAGCAGGCTGCTCCGTGGAGGGGGTAGCATACAGCAGCTGCTTGTTACATGGCACCTAAGCAGGAGGCAGAGAGCCTGGGCTGGGTACGACCTTCAGTGCTTGCCCCTTAACAACAAACGCACTTCCTTCAGCACCTTACCCAGTAATGTCCCACAGACTCCCAGAGAATGCCATCATCTGGGGATCAAGTCCTCAGATACACAAGCCTGTGGGGGTCATTTCACACTCAAACCCCAACACAAGGGATGCCTGTCCTCTCCATGTTTTGAAAAGAGTACTCTGGCACCCAGGTGGGAATAAAGGGAAGCAAGGAGGTCAGGCAGGCATGGTAGATGTGCCTTGGCTTCCCGTGGCAAGGGAGATGGGGAGAAGTGAGGGCCTTGAGACTGAAGACAGAATTTGCTCCGCTTGGTAAAGAACTCAATGTAAAGATGAGAGTCACTGGGGTTCATGATGGCTTCTCATTTCTGGCTTGAGCACTAGGGTGGATGGAAGAGCCATTTACCAGTGAAGAGAAAACCCAAGGCAAATGTAAACGAAAGATGGGAAGCTCGACTTTGAGCCCCTGGGAATGCTAAGGTTTCTGTGAGACAGCCAGGCAGTGAATACCATGCTAGGTGTGCCCGTCTGGTGCAGTGATTCTCAACCTTCCTAGTGCTATGAACCCTTAACAGTTCCTCTTGTTGTGGTGGCTCACAACCATGAAATTATTTTCATTGCTACTTCATAATTGTAATTTTGCTGCTGATATGACAATAGCCTTGGGCTAGCCCTGTGAAAAGGTTGTTCGACCCTCAAAGGGGTCGAGATCCACAGGTTGAGAATCACTGGTCTGGAGCCTAAGAGTGATGTCTGGAGGACCCATAACCCAGGATTCAGGACTATGGTGATGAGTATTAGCATCATGGATGCCTGAGGGGAGAAGATATCCCAGGCTTGGGCAATAATGGAAACCCAGGAGACAGAGGCAGGATCTCTAGGAAGAGCCACAGAGTAACTGGGCAGGAGTAGCCCCTAAAATAGGAAGGGAACCAAAGAAGGTTCAGCAAGACCAAGAGGTTCTGGAGTGAGAGAAACAGGAGACTGGTAAAGACCTAAATCTTCAGGATGCCCAGCCCCAAATCTCCAGAGACCCTGGAGTCAGAGAAGCTGTCAAGCATGCACCTTTGCTTAGACCAGAGCTCTGTCTACTTGCCACCTCCAGGGTAACTATTTGTAGAAATATTCCCCAGTCACCCTAGGGGACCATCTACTTGGACTAGAGCATCCTTCAGAGAGACCCTGTCACTCCAGTCCAGTAAGGGACAGCTGAGATCACTCACTGCTGCGATGCCACCTTCTTGCCTGGGAAAACTGACAGCTGTCTGACAGTCACCTGGAAGGACAATTTGCCGGCAAGAAATAAAGACAGATTCCCATCATTAGCATCACTAATTTGCCATTTACTCCTTCCTGCCACCCCTATATGTCATTAATGGAAAACCAGTGGCAGCAGCGGATCTGAGGGGAGACCCCTGCCCTGGGCCCTCTTGGACAAAACATCTCTGCTATAGACTCTGGCTTTTGCAGGCATTGCCTCCATCCCTTCAGGACCTCCCCCAAACTGTGCTTTCCTCAAGCTCCCTTCCTCCCATGCTCAAATACCCTCTCCCATCTCCACCCACCTTCTTGAAGTCATTAGGAAGAGAGCTACCTTCCCAGTGTGATCGTGACCGACATAGGTGTCTCAAAGAAAGCGTGTGTCAGACTCTGAACCTCTTGTCAGTGGCAGGTTCAAAGGAGAGGCTGGGGAGGTTCCCTAGGTGTCCCACAAGATGCCCAGACACTCAAATATTTGGCCCCCATGGAGGTCTTTTAGTCTCTCACTGGGTCCCCTGAGAGCAAGCACAGCTTGGGTGGCCTCACACTTGCTCTTTGCACCCCTGCTCGGCTCGAGTCTCCAGGTCTTCCACTACCACCCCAAGATGTTGGCATCCACATTGAAGCAGAAGCCAGAGAGTATTGAGCACCTCCATCCTAACTGATCATTTATTCATAACCCTGCAAGGGCTTTGGGGCAGAAAAACACTTGTGAGAAAAGCAGACAAGGATTTCTGAACAAATAGAACCTGCACCAACACCCAACGAGAAGCACCAAGCAACTAGAACCAGCAACCCAACAGATACAGCCTGGCTTTCCACCTCTGCCACCCCCGGCTTTCTCGCTGATGGCTTGGAAGCCCAGGCTTGAGGAACACAGGGAATCAACCCATCCCCTGGGCCTGATGCTTGCAGCAGGTGTCCCCAGTTGGCACCCTAGAATGCATTACCACCTCCATGGCTCACTCTCTCAGCAGGAAGCCAAGCCAACGAGGCGGGCATGGGGCGGTCTAGGTGTCATTCATTCCACTCTACATCAGCCCCGCATCCAGTGGGCCACCAGATCCTATTGCTTTTATCTTAGATAAAGCCTGCTCTTCATTATGGCATATGTCACACTTGTCCCTAGGGTCATGGGGACACACCCTCAAAACAGGCCAAGAGGTCAGGGAAGGTGACCCAAGAGGTGGTAACAAGGCAGCTGGCCTGGAAGGACAATGTTATTCAGGACAACAATCAGAAGCAGTGAGGCTTCATTTCAGGCGGAGGGGGAGAAGAAGGCGATGGCATTGATGTGCAGAAGGTTCAGGGAAGGCTTGAGGAGGGGGGACTATTGAGGCAGCATGGTACAGTGCTCAAAGTGTGGGCTCTTGAGCCTGAGTTCACACCCTAGCCCTGCCAGTGAGAACTGTGTGCCCTGGGGCTACTCGTATCGCCTTTTTACCCATGCAAGAAGCGCACCCATGTGGGTAGCGGATGTGAAGCCAATGCTCATTACAAACTTGACTGACTCAGAATCACCAAGGAGACAAGGCCCACCTGTGAAGGGTTAGTCGGCCTGGGAAGGACTGTCTTGACTGAGCTCATTGATATAGGAAGACACATACCTTAACTGTGAATGGAACCATTTCCTGGACATGGCTCCTGGATTGCATAAAATGAAGAAAGGGAGCTGAGCACTGGAATCTCTCTCTCTCTCTCTCTCTCTCTC
>LOEQ01003482.1:71430-81531 GCA_001685075.1 Bramus lutescens
TCTCTCTCTCTCTCTCTCTCTCTCTCTCTCTCTCTCTCTCTCTCTCCTGTGATTGCAATGTGACCAGCTGCTTCAGGATCCTCATGCCGTGAATGGATCATGGCCTTGAACTGTGGGCCAAAAATAGTCATTTCTTCCTTAAGTTGCCTTTGCCAGGGTCCCTTATTATGATAACAGGACAAGTAACTAAGATGGATGCAGGGTACCATCGGGACCCATCTTTTATGATGACGGGGAGCTTGATGGGCAAAAGTACTTAGGACAGGATGGCAGACAGTAAAATCTCTATAAATGTTCTGCTTTGTGGTTGGATGTGGGGCAACCGGGGAAGAGTGGCAGGGGATGAGTGAGGCTGGCAAGGAAGCCAGGGCCAGCTGGTCTTCAAGGAGGTAGCTGGAGGTAGAAGGTGGAAGAGCCTTGTGTCAGAGCCACTGGTCATCTGTTGTATATATTTGGGCTTTTGAATGACATTTCACTTGGAGAAGAGGTTGTCAGCTATACAGAACACAAGAGAAATGGGGCATCATTGAGGAAATTTGAACAAAAGAGCAACGTCCTGGTTCCAAAAAGGACAGATATGATGGATGGGCAGAGCAGGGTAGGAAGGTAGCAGAAGCCGGAGGGACAGTGTGGGTCAGAACTTAAAGAGTGCTGTGGAGAGGGGAAAGTCAACCCAGCCATGAGACCATGTGGGAATCTAGAGTCGCGCTGTCCCTTCTTCGTGCGCCATCCATGCTTACAAACCTGCTGAGGTCCTCCACCGGCTTCTGTTCCTCCAGGGACTCTCTCTGCCTGTCATGGGGGATGATACCTAAAGACTATCAAGGCTTCCGTCCACCTGTCCATAGTCTCCTCTCAGCCCGTTCCTCCTTCTTCACTATGCCCGGGACTGAGCCACACCCCTTCTCTTAAGCTCCTGGCCTGCTGCCTTTTGACTGAGAGCTCTCCTTCCACTCCTGGCTACCATCGCCTCCTTCGCTTTCAAAGTTACTCTGCCTGTTAGAGCCTTTCATCCCCACTCAGTGTTCCGACTAATCGGATGCATCTGCCTTCATCTATCTTTGTCTCCATCCCTGACAAATATAACCTCCCAGAGGATTTAGTTTTGTCTTACCATCACACATTCTCTCTCTCTCTCTCTCTCTCTCTCTCTCTCTCTCTCTCTCTCTCACACACACACACACACACTAGTTCTGAGATGGATAGGAGACCCACACAGGAATGGGTTTCAGTGTGGATGCCTAGGGAGAAGGTGGCAGTGAGTTAGAGACAGAAGGAACAGATGTGCAGTCTCTTGTCACCTGAAGAATCAAGGGCACAGACTCTTGTATGGGCCATGGGGCACTCAGGGACGGGTCCTACTCCTGTTCCCACCTCATCTAGGCTATTCTCTATCCCCATCTCCCCGTCTCTTCCCTGCCACACCCTTTGGCTGTATGGAACCTTTCAAGTCCAACTGTGTCTTCATACACTGTGGAGCCATGTGCCTGGAAGGTCTTGTTTGCTTCCATCTGCTAACAAACACCTTTTATTCACCTCTCTAGATCCTATCAAATGTCACCCCCTCTAGGAAGCCGGTCCTGAGACTTCTGCCTGAGTTTATTGCTCCCTCAGGTCCTCACAACTCTGCTTTTGTGCCCATATTATTACACAGACCAGCCCTGACTGCCTTCCTCGCCTCTGTCTCCACATGGAGACTCTGAGGTTTTTATAATAATAATAATCAGAACAGCGAATCCATACTGAGCACTTATACTCTGTGCTAAACACCAAGCCAAGCACTTTGCATGAATCACCTTATTTAATCTTTCAATAACCCTAGGAGGTAGGTTAGATATTAGTCCCAAGTCTATGAAGGATTGCATAAGTGGTATTACTCATGAATCAGAGCTAGAACTTGGTCCCAGAGCTGCCTGATCCCAAATCTATATTCTCATCTGCCAGGCCCTGGGCTAGACATGAAAGGTGAAATTGTAAGTGAAGCCAGATCCCATCCCTACTCTCAAAGGGCCTACAAGCACCTATCATAACACCCCGAAATTAATGTTCAAGTTATGTGTCATGACCCATGCTGTGAAGAGAAAGGCAGATACCAGGGGAGTCAGCCTGGCTCGGAGGGTTCAGTCTCCACATCCTAAACCTCAGGCCTGCACAGAGGGGTTAATCACTGGATGCTTCTTTACCCATCAGAGCCATTTTGGCTTCCACCTTATCTCCCTTCCAGGTCCACTTGGCCCAAAGTAACTTAACAGCACTTCCTGGCCAGTGCTTCCAAGAGCCTTTTTAGGTCTCCTGTGGCTCCCCTGAAAGTGTAGCGGATGCTTCTCTGCTGATGATGAGAGAGTCAGACAAGCTACTTAATGATTAAGAGACTAGAAGTGTTCTCTAAGAGATGGGGAAGCATCATTCTTGCTTTGCTCAGCCTGGATTCCCCAGGTGGACTCCAGGCATTGATGCCGCTCCTTGCCCGTTTAGGAAGTAGCACGATTAACCCCGGAGAACAGCAGAACTTTTGGGGGCTGTGAGAGCCATAGGATTGAGAGTGTTTGGACTGTCAAACGAGATTGCTGGGTTCCTAGAGATGGGCAGCAGACACTAGTTCAGCATCCTTGGACCATCTCAGCAGGTGATGGTTGATAGATTATACCCTCAAGTGTGGACTCTTAGGTCTTGTGGCTTACAGGAGAGATAGGGAGCATCACCCTTTCATTTCACAGGTAAGAGTTCAGAGATGGAAAATGACTTGTTCAAGGTCTCACAGCTAATAAACAGCAGAGGGACTAAAAGCCTGGGTCTCTTGGAAGGTGGTCCACTGTTTCTTCCTGGTTAACATACTATAGGATTTATTATTATTATTATCATCATCACCATCATCGTCATCATCTGCTATGTCTAGGGTTATGTTAAGTGCATCAGAGAGAAAGAAATGCTTCACTCATCTGTGTCAGATAGCTGCTGTGCAGCCTATGAAAGCAGCATTGCAATGGGTGTGCCCTACAATCTTGCTGCCCTGGCATCCTGGACCCTGAAGCCAGGGAGCATGCTGCTATAATGTGCAGAAACATTGGTGGGTGGAAGACATGTTGCGCTTAGGACAGGTTTCTCCAGAAGCCAATTTTCTGCTTCTCCTCCCCAGGCATCAGGCCCTCCTCCTCCCAGCTTCAGCCAAGCTGCTAGTGGGCTCAGATCAGTCCTATCTGCCCCTGGGTTAGTAGAGGGGGACAGAGCTGGTTTCTGCCGCTTTGTGGACATCGGTAGCCTCTCCCACACTGGAAGCACACTACCAGTCTGCCCTAAGGCGGCCTCTGATATCAGATGGAGATGAAAGCAATAAGGCATCAGCTGGTCTCCAGCCCCTGCCACCCCTGGTTTTTATTCAAGGCCAAAGTCTCAAACGTTCCTAATGAGGATAAAAGGTGGGCACGGTGGGCAGAACCAGGCTGAAGCCTGAGACATAGGCCAGAGCAGAAAGGGCTGTGCCCCAGCTATAGCCTCATTTCCCACTAGGAAAGGTGACGACCAGCTAAGGCTGACTGGATGCTGTTTGTTTGCCTCCCACCTCTCAATTTACTCAGAATTAACCTCCTTCACTTGAGCAAATACCCCAGGCCTGTGTTGTCTGTCTGTGAAGTGGAACAATGCCCCTTAGTCCACCGAATCACAGCAGCCGGCTTGCCAGCAGGCCCAGGAGGTCCAGGCTNTGCCACAACAGAAGCCCCTGGCACTGGGCTTCGACCCTCAGACTCATTTCCTGTCTGAATCATGATGGGATTCTGGGCCAGTTCCTGTTCCTGTCTGTGCCATCAATGGAGAGTGAAAGTCACCATTAGTTACAGGAGTACAGTATGGGGATGCCATACTGTAACACACATCCAGCACCCACATGCCTTCACTGTCTCGTGGGAAAGGACCATCCTGCAAACAGAGGGGGTCCCTTGGGCCAGTACTTCCCAGAGGGAGCTGTTCCCGGAGACTCCATTTACCCTGATGGATCCCAGGTAGCCAAAGCCAGTTTCCCAAGTTCATAAACCAGCGCATACTTCCTAAAAGAGATAGCATCTGAAAGTGCTGTCCTGCCACTGCAGCAATGATGGGACACGGTGACTGCAGCCTTTGCTTGTTCCCTGTTAGAGGAGCCACAGGGGCCTCCAGGAGTCTTCCCAAGGCCCTACCTTGATTGTAACATGGGTACAGACGGTCCCTCCTGCCAGCATTCTTATGGCTGAAATGCAATCATCCTTTCTTGCAGGCATCTGCAGCCTCTTGTGTGTGGTGTTTGCTGTCTCCAAAGCACAGGTGGTTTGTTGGGCAAGGATCTTACACCAGAGGGGCCTTTGATTAATTACTGCATGGTAGGGGAGGGCCCAACTGAAGAAGAGAGTAACTTGGTGACTCCCATGAGCTGCTCATCAGGTATGGAGTCATCTAAGGAAGAGGAAGAAGGATTTGGGCATGAGTAACTAAAGATCGATAAGTTATACAGAGCAGAAGTTGGCCTAAAGAAGAGAATAAGATGAGGAAGAAAGAACTCACTTGCCCCCAATCAAAGAAGTAGAGTCTTGATTCCGAAACTGAACAAGAGCTGAAGGTGTCTAAGTAGGGACATTGGCATATGTATGTCTGGCACTAAAGGACTTGCTATCATGCAACCGCAGGCAAGACCTTAACCTCAGGAACATTCATTTCCTCCAGTGTGAGGCAGGCATAGTAGGAGCAGCCACATTGCAATGCTTTGCTGAGGCTCACTGGGAGAAAGCAGCCCAGGACATAGCAGGCAGTGAGCAGCACACAGTCTTGGCTCCTATTACTGTATGCTGTGAGTCTGAACAGTTTCTGGAACTTTGGGCAGGGTCAGATTTAGAGCCCTGTGAGGGAGCTAAGGAGAGATGGATTTCTGCTTGCATCTCTGCTTCAAACAGAGATGGTGTATTATCCAAACGTGCTGCTGATCACACCACAGACCCCAGGCACAGAAGGGGACCATGCTCACACAGGCCCAGGGCATAGGGCAGCTTCTGTGTCTCCTTCATTTGAAGAAGAGTCTAGGAAGACTAGAGGCACGCCTGAGAAAGACGGAGATCCGAGCGCCATCATTGAACTGGTTGCCTGTGTGGGTGTGGGCACTGTATCCACCCAGCCCTGAAGCACGTCTCTATTAAGCTTTCAGAAAATAAGAATAGGCCAGTCCAGGCTGGAGAGGTGGTTCAGAGGCTAAGAGCCCTTGGTCTTGCAGAGGACCCGGGTGATTCATGGCACCTATATGGTGGCTCACAACTATCTGTAACTCCAGTTGCTGGGGATCTGATGCCCTCTTCTGACCTTAATAGGCACTAGGTACACACATGCTGCACTGGACAAAACACACGCATAAAACTGAATAAATAAATCTGAGAGAAGAAGAAAGAGGAGGAGGAGAGGGGACCAATCAGTGAACAGATGGGTGGAGCCAGGGTACCCCTGACATTATTGTCTAGAAATTCTTCCAGTATGACCTCCCCATAGTCATTTATTAACCCCTTCTCTATCTGACTTTTTCCCCTTAATACTTATGACTAACTTTTGCCTTTAAATATATCCATATCTATATAGTATCTATGGCCCTAATAAAATGTAAGCTCTGTGAAGGTGGAAATTTTTGTTCCTTTGTTCTCTCCTATAAATCAACACCTAGCACATGGCAGGTTTTCAATAAATATTTTTGGTTTTATAAATGGGTGGATGAATGAACAAGTAGAAGGCCCCGTTGGTACCAGAACCCTCAAACTCTGACCTTCTTCCTTCGCCTCCTCCTCCCACTAACATACCTCTGGGACACAACTCCATGTCTTTGAATTCTAAGCTGTCTGTATCCTCTTTCAATAAGTAGGAAGCGGGCAGGAAAAGCAATCTGTTGAGGCGCCATCTCTACAACAGATGGGCATGCTTGTCGTCTCCCTAGAAAGATGCTCTGACTTTCTAGGAAGGGATACTCTGCTTGCACAGAAGCTTCCCGGGATCCCTAGGCTGGTGGATTCTGGGGTGGGAGAGGCGACAGACCCTGTGTGCGTTTCTGAAGGATCATCACCTTTAAGGGAAGAGGACAAGCCGGATGTGAGGCGGGTCATAAAGCACGGGATAGCAAGTGTACATCTGGCTGGTTGGCGGAATGGCCTCAGCAGGGTATCATTTCCTTGCACGTCTACTTCGAGACAGGAGGATAGAGCCTGGGGCCAAGGCAGCCGGGTGATGAAAGACAAACAAGCTGAGAAACAGAGCAGAGAAGATTTGCAGATGTCCTGGAAGAACGATCCGGGAGCTGGAGCGTGTGCTCTGACCACATGACTGGGTAGATGGGACATCAAAGGCTCAGCAACAGGGCACAACGTATAAACACCAGTGGTCTGCAGCCCCGGCATGCACAGTGCTAGTGCCCAAAGCAGGATACAAAGATAGGGCCAGGATCTGATCGAAAGCAAGAAGGATGGGCTGCAGTGCAAAGCTCAGTTGGCAGAGGGCTTGCCTAGCAACTCAGAAACCAGTTACGATGAGGCGAGCTTGCAAGCCCAGCCAACGCATAAAGGGTAGAAAGAGAAGAATTAGAAGTTCAAGATCATCCTTAGCTGCAGAGAAAGTTTGAGGTCAGCCTCAAACTAGTGTCAAAATTTAAAACAGAGAGGGAGAGGGAGAGAGAGAGAGAGCGAGCACTGAAGAGATGAGTATTGGAAGGGGCATCATAGTAATCTTTACCCTTTGTTTCCAGCTACCCAAGATGAGACCAGTCCCTTGGGTCTTAAACACATCCACTACTGCAGTTGCAAGCACACTGGGCCCCAGCCATTGCCTAGAAAGTATGCCCCCCTCACCTGCTTCTCATCTGCTTCTTCTGCAGGAAAGTGTGGACCTGGGAGAGATCATGTTCTCCCTCTGCTACCTGCCCACAGCAGGCAGGCTCACCCTCACAGTGATCAAGTGCCGCAATCTCAAGGCAATGGACATCACAGGCTACTCAGGTACCTCTCTTATCCCGGGTTATCACTTGGCCTCCCTCAAGTCCAAACCATAGGGTTCAGAAGAGTCTTCAGGAAGAAAGGGCGAGAGTTGCCACTATTCTTAGGGGCCAAGCTCCCTGCATCTGAATACATCTTTGCCACCTCCTTCCTATGTAAAGATGTGTATTCTGTACTGGCATTCTGCCTCCGTGTGGGCAGAGATCTGCCATGACTGACTTGAAGGAGGAAACGATTGTTGGACTTGATCCTTCCTGCCACCCTGCAGGTTGTCATAGGGCAGAGGTTCTAAACCCCTTTGGGCTTGCATATTAGATGTCCTGCATAACAGATATTTACATTACAACTCATGACAGTAGCAAATTACAGTTATGAAGTAGCAACGAAAATAATTTTCTGGTTGGCGGGTTTACCACAACATGAGGTACTGGTTTAAAGGATCACAGCATTAGGAAGGTTGAGAACCACTGTCTCAGGGGAACTTATCTATGTTTTGAGTTAACAAAGTGGTAGCTTGAGGCCTGGAAACCTCCTTCCCCACTGTCAGTTCAAACTGCCCTGAGATGTGTACAAGTGAAGCCTTCCAGAGTGTTTCCCAGAGAACATGGGGGCTGCATCAAGATGATGGACACAGGAAAAGGCTTGGTTTGCTTCCCAAGATCTCAACCCAAGAAGCTCTTCAAATGGTTATGATTATCAGTGTAAAACCATATGGGAGGCAGCTGTGAACTCAAACGAAAATATGGTAGAGTTTTCCAAGTGTTTCCTTTGTGTTCACTGTTTATTTTCCTGGACACATGATTACAAGTGCCAGGAAAAGATGGTGATGGTGGAACCAAACATAGTGGCACAACACCTGAATCCCCAGCACCTGGGAGGCTGAAGCAAGAACCCTGCAAGTTTGAGGTCAGTCTAGACACATAGCAAGTTCAAGGCCAGTCTGAGCTACATAATGAGACCCTGTCCCCAAAACTCAAAAGCCAGTTATGTAGCACAGCGCTAGGGAGAATGATTGCTTAGCATGAACAAAACCCTGGATTCAGTATCCACCATGGCAGAAGGGAGAGAGAGAGAGACAGACAGAGAGAGAGAGAGAGAGAGAGAGAGAGAGAGAGAGGCAGGCTGATGGTCCAGCTGAAAACACCTAGGTCCAGGTACACCTTATGGAGATGGAGGAAGTGGTCTGGGGGCTTGGGAACTAAATTTTCTTTGAATCATTTTGAGTTCCTGCTCCCGCCTCCCACAGTCGCTATGGTATCCACTTGAGTCCAAAGCCCTCACTGGGGCCCCTAAGCTCTTCCTCCCCCAAAGCAGCTGACTCACATCAGGATGCAGCAGAGAGCATCACAAACCTCTGCTGACATGGGAAAAAGTTCTCAGGTGACAGCAAGCCAGCTTCCCCTGAATACAGCCAATGTAGATTTCATTTTAATACCAAAATAAGTGCACATGAGGACAGAAATTCACTAAGGACTCTCAAGGCGGCTGGGGGAAATAGGATTTTGCTGCCCTAGTCCCCAACCCTGTCTTCTCTTCTTGTAATCAAATTGATGTGCTAGAGAGTGAAGCCATGGGTAGTAATGAGGGCTGCTGTAGATCAGGGGATTTGGGGTAAAAGGCTTATTCTTAGTGTTAAGTTCTAACCTCTCCACACAGCTTCTACTCTTCCCTACTGGGGTCTGGAATCCCATGTTAAACCTCAGCTGGATTCCACAAATGCAAGGACCTTCTTTGCCACAGAGATGCCTGTTTTATTCATTGAGGTGTGCAAGTCTCTGCAGCAATGCATGAAACACCATAAGCATTCATTAACTGTGAACTAATGAATGAGCCAGTGAACACTGAAGAAATGGATTTACATATAGCACATGACTCCAACCCAAGGTGATGAAGTGGATACCTGCATGCCCAGGGCACCTCATGGTGCATTTTCTCCTCGTGAGCTTGAGGTTGTTGTTGCCTTTCAGCCCAGAAAGGTCTGACAATGAACTACTGTGGAAAGAAAACGGAGCTCCTTGATTTCTGTTCTAGACTTAGAGGTCTGGCACTGACCTCTAAACCCAAAGATCTTCCTATTCTCTTTGATCCAAACTTGCCCAGAGTCAACTGCCTAAGCCTATTTTCTAGAACCACGACGGTAAAAGTAGTACAAAATAATTATAAAGACCAGTATGGTACAAAGGTGTGGATTCACTCTTGTCTCTGCTGCCTTTGGTTTATACTGCTTTGAATCTAGTGGTCCAGAGTGACTTTGAAGTCAGGCCTGGGATCAACTCCTAGGCAAGTCATTTACTCTCTCTAATCCTCCATCTTCTGCCTATGAAATGGAGATATCAATGATAAATGTGTTGCAGGGTAGATGGGAAGTAAACCTGATGCTAGACATCTTTTATCACAAGAGCATGCTCCAAATGCTGAATTCTGATGACTCCCACACAATGGGGCAGGAATACTGTGCTGGGTATTAGCCCCTGGTGCTCAGGGCATCATAGAGTAGAGCAGACCTCAAAGATCATCTGGGGCCCCATTCTACTAACCTCCTCAAACATTTCCCAGAAGCACCCTGGGGAGCAGTCTTCTCTGCTCTCTGATTAGCCTCTGGGAGGGTGGTGAGAACTCAGTTCCTGCAGAAAGAATGCTATAAACCAGGTACTCCTTGCAGGGATGGACAAATCTGGAGAAGTCACTGGCCCAGTGGCTCATGGGATAAGTGGCTGTGCCTGTGTTCTCCTTAAATGGAAATGTGTTCTGAATGGAGAGTCTGGAACCAGGAACGGAAGAGGGACAATGTGGCTCCAATCCAGAGACCTTTTCTAAAGCTGTGTGTAGCTGGAGAGATGTGAATATTAAAGTCGGGTCTTGGGCCTTGCTTTTTCGCTTGTGGTGACCTGACCAATGTCCTAGGGAATAGCCATAGGGAAGGGAGCCTGTGGAAACCAGACAGCTGCAGCCCACAAGCTCTCAACACTTCTTCCTCTTTACCAAATGCTCCCCAGAGTGTGTGTAGGGGTTGGGGGGCTGAAAGTGTATAGTCAGGACAGGAGGTTGATTAGATTCCTCATGGTCTCCCCAGTTTCTCCATAAACTCAAGTGTCCCTGTGGCTACGGCACAGCT
>LOEQ01003482.1:128322-145735 GCA_001685075.1 Bramus lutescens
AGAAGAAAAGAGACCCCACTCCTGCCACGCAGATTCCGCCCACACCGATTCCTCTCTTGAGAGTCCCCAGCGCATCATCTCTCTGGTGCTAGGGCCTGAATTCTCCTCAAGCCCCTGCCATGCTGCTTTCTGTCTGTCTGTCCATAGTGTTAGTAACTCCTTTAATAAATTCCTTGCCCCAACAGTCCACCTAAATGTCCTTCCTGAACCCGAATCTAAGACCTTTCATACACAGTGACTTGTGATGTCATAGTTCAACTCAACACTCAGGCATCTGTGGAGTGTAAACTCGCCTGCCATGTTGTTGGTCCTGTACAAGTACGGTGCAGACAGTTGATCATAAATGGCTGTCCCTGGCTCAGGTACTGACTCTGTCAACTACAGATGATACAGGAGTGGAGAAGGAACAAGAGGAGGGGGCGCTGCAAAGAGAGTAGGGAGCAAGTGTTACAAATGGATATGCGTTTGAAGTATTTTGCTATGTGCAGAAACTACAAAAAAGCAGCCAGTTGTATTCAAAATTAGCCAGGGTCACACCATTTTGTGAGGCTCCTTCATTTTGGATAAACCATAACAATTTCTGAAACCGCAGCAATTTTGTTTCCAGAGCTAAAGGAACTTACTTTTCTAGTTTCTTGCTTGCCCATCCTCATAGCTGATTCAGAGACACCCTGACTGCAAGCATGTGCTGCGGACTAATTATTAATACTTCATCACAGAACCACGTCCCATGGACTGCTCACTAACACCACATCACAGAACCACGTGCCATGGACCACTCACTAACACCACATCACAGAACCACGTGCCATGGACCACTCACTAACACCACATCATAGAACCATGTGCCGTGGACTGCTCACTAACACCACATCACAGAACCATGTGCTGTGGACTGCTCACTAACGCCACAGCATAGAACCATGTGCAGTGGACCACTCACTAACACCGGATAACAGAACCACGTGCCGTGGACCACTCACTAACACCACATCACAGAACCACATGCTGTGGACCGCTCACTAACACCACGTCACAGAACCACGTGCTGTGGACTGCTCATTAACGCCTCTCTGCCACAGGGGCCTGAACTCTCCTCAGAGCCTCCACCATGCAGCAGTCTGCCTGTCTGTCTACGGAGTTAATAACCTCTAATAAGTCTCTTACCCCAGAGGACAATCTACCTCAGTGTCTCCTTGAACTCCAAACTTGAAACTTTTCATCCTGGCCAAGCCTAATCAATCCTCTTCAGCATTCACAGATTGTCCCTAAAATAGCTGCAATGGTGAGACCCTAACAACTCGGTTACACCCTGAATTACAATCATTTCTGTCCTACTCTGATGAGATTTGGGGTGCTTCCAAACTTGTGGATTTTGTATTCCAGAAACTCTCCTATTATTCTCACAGGGAATCACATTCACTGAAAATTTTTATTCTTGTTTGTTTCTGAGACAAGTCCTTATATATCCCAAGCTGGATTTGACTTTCAAAACTTGCTATGTAGCTGAGAATGATCTTGAACTCCTGTCTGCCTCCACCTCTAGAGTCCTGGGATTACAGCTGTGCATCACCACATCTGCTTTCTGTAGTCCTGGGGAGTAAGCCCAGTGTTTCCTTCATGCTACACAACCACTCCACCCACTGAGCCACACCCACAGCCCCAGTTGAGAGTGGCTTTTATTAATTTCCCCATCAACCTCAGTTCTAAGTTTCCCAAGGTTCTCACTCTTGCTCAGCTCACAGTAGACACATTTTTTTCCTGACTTCCATATCCAATGGGGTGACCTATGAGCCCAACTGCCAGCCTGGTCTTCTTGTCCCCATTTCATGCCGCCTCACTCTATTTCTGCTAGCTGTGGGGTGGACCATTTTCTCAAGCTAGTCAAATCGACAATCTAGCCATATAAACATCAGCATTAAGAGAAGACCTATTGGTCTGGCTGATCCCATGGTGGTGACTATTTGCTATCCCTCTCCTCCCTGTGACATGACACCTAACAGAAACAGCTCCAGGGAGTGAGAGCAAGTCTGGCTCATTGTTCAGAAGTTACAGTCCATCGTGGAAGAGAAGACATGGCAGCGGAGTGGCTTATGGCTGTGGCAGCATCAGAAGCAGCTTGTTATATCCAGTAAGCAGTCAGAAAGCCAAGCCTGGGCTGGAATTATCACCCTATAATCCTTAAAGCCCTATGTCTGCCGGCCAGGTCCCAAGTCCAGAACCCACAGCCTCTCCAAACAGCACTACCATCCAGTGACCAAGGGTTCAAATACATAAGCTTGCGGGGGGACGTTCTGGAATCTGAAAGATGGCTGAGCAAGCAAAGGTGCTGCTGTCAAGCCTAATGATATGACTTCCATCCTTGAACCCAAAAGATAGAAAGAGAAAACTGACTCTAGCAAGTTGTCCCCTCCCCTTCCCCTACACACACACACACACACACACACACACACACACACACACCATCAATTCTAGGGTCCAATTCAAACTTACCAAACATAAATTTTCCTGAGTGGCCCAGTCGTTGGGGTGAGGGGTCCTTCTTGGTGTGCTGGTTAATGTTCATCAACTTGACACAAACTAGAGTCTCTTGAAGAGAAGGAACTACAATTCAGGAATTGCCTCTATCATATTGGGATATAGGCAAGTCTGTGAGGGAATTTTCCTGATTAGTGATTAATACAGGAGGGCCCAGTCCACCACGGGAAGTGCCATCTCCTAGGCAAGGGGCCCTGGGTTCTGTAAGAAAGCAAGTCAAGTAAGCCTTAGAAAACAAGCCATCCCTCTGTGGTCTGTTTCAGTTCCTGCCTTAAGTTCCTGCCCTGGCTTCCCTCCATGACATGCTATGTAATCTGTAAACAAAATTAACCCTTTCCTGCCCCCAAGTTGCTTTTGGTCAATGTTTTCTCACAGGAACAGAAAGGCTAACTGAAGGACGGGTTCTTAAAACACTGCTCTTAAAACACTGCTGAAGTGTGGGTTGTTCTTTCTGAACGCTTCAGCATCTCTCAGAGGTCCTAGGCTCCCTGGATCACCAAGAGCAGCCACGGCTGTTTGTCCAATGTGTCCCAATCTAACAGGGACACTCAAGACAACGGAAGAAAACTTTCCCTTCACTCAACGGAAAGCAAGGGTGAAAGGAGGAAGAGACTGTTGGGAGGACCCAGGCGTAGCCCAGACAAGAGCTGATAGTGGCTCCACCAGTGAGGAGGCCAGGATAGGGCAGAGGATGCAGATCGGAGGTACAAGCTCTCAGCCTTGGTAAGGGAATGGAAACCGATGGTGAGGGAGAAGAGAGCAAGGGACAGCTTCCACGTTCCTGTAGCTTGAACAGCGCAGCAGGGTGGCACCACCCACCAAAAGACAAAACACTGGGAAAGAAGCAGTTCGGTGTTAGGGGGATGGAAACCAAGAGTTTCTGCTTTGGCCGCGTGAAGTCTGAGTGTCTGCGAGACATCCAGTAGAGTAGCAATGTATTAAAGGCTGAATATGCCAGCCGGGAGTTCAGGAGACCTCCTGGGGATGGAAATGTGTGACTCACCAGCCTGAGGGTGTTAATTAAAGCCCCCAGCGGGTTAGAACCACCTACAGAGAGAAGGTGGATTCCTACCCTGCTAGGCTCTCTCCACACTGCCCTCCGCCCCTCTGATCATCTTAAATGCATGCATATGCAATCATGCCATTCGGCTTCAAATTATGCAATAGCACTCAAAGGGTTTTTTTCTCCCTCCTTGTGAGATGAAATTTTACTATAATTTTGTTTAAATTGCAAAAGGAAAGCTGTGTTAACACGTTGTACATTGACCTAGTTTCTCGGAAGAAATTATATAGCACTGATTAAAAGCCAGTACAATATTTGGAAAGTTAAGGAGAAACAGAGAATGCAAAAAAAAATAATGAAGGCAAGCAGATAATTAAATTATTGCAAATGCATTGCTTGTAACATTGCTTTCTCAGAGTAACTAAGATAATTCATATACTTGGCTAAAGATTTTAATTGCTTAAAAGGCCACTGACCACTGCGTGACCTTGTAGGCCGTGTTGACCGCGTCTGTCTCCTCTTGCTTTCCCTGTAAGATGAGGATAATGATGTTTGCATTGGTTCTCTGCAAAGGTTGCCAAGAGGGCCAAAGGAGATAACGGAAATACAAACACCAGAAGCACTTACCAGAGAGGGGGAGGCTCTAAGCTCCTTATGCTGAAGGACTGTGACCTACTCTGCCTGTGCCCTCTCTGCCCAGAAGAGTACATGGTGTTTATCATGGGATATTATCAGAGAAAGAGTGCTGCGAGCATTCCTCATTGCCTTCAGAATAAATCCTCCGTTCCCCTACGAACAGTCTTAAGATTAGGACTCTAATGCAACAATGTTTGTGAGGAGTGAGGGGACAGGAAGAGACAATGCAATGGGGACACCACCAGTTGATGGAAACAACGGAGGGATCGACTCCACCACAGGCTTGCAAGGCATTTCTCAAACTGCCCACCTACAAGGCAGGCTGCCGAACATTTATCCACCAGCTCCAGTCTCTCCCCTGTCAGAGGTTGTCCTGGTACACTGACCAACCTTCCCTTGCTCCAAGTGAACATGGCTTTGTTGGTACTCAGAGGCAGCAGGCAGGGTGAGCTTAGTGCGGAACTCCTTTGGTACTGAGGTTGAACAGGCTCAGTCATAACCTTCCCACACAGCCACAGCTGGCATTGGAGGTAGATGAGATGTGATGGCCAAAGGCTGTCTGCTACAAAACCCCAAGCCTTCAGTCTGCTGCTTGTTGTCTGCTACACTTGGAACATTTCCCCCAAAGTTGGTATGTCAGATAGTTAATCTCTAATCGACAACAGTGTCATGTTGTTTTAAGAGGTGATCAGCTCTTGGTGGCATGTGAATGGACTAATGCCAGTGTCACAGGCGTGAGTTAGTTATCCCAAGAGTGGATCTGATAACTCAATGAGTTCAGTTCTCTTTCTCTCTCTCTCTTACACACACACACACACACACATCACTTGTTGTTTCTTTCTGCTGTGTTATTACACAACATAAGGTGGTCATTAGATGCAGCCTCTCAATCTTGAACTTTGAAGTCTCCAAAATCATGGTCCAAATAGACTTCAATTGTTTCTAAATGGCCCTGGCTATGCTACTCTGGCAGAGCAGCACAAAGTGAACGAAGACGTCTTCCCCTAGATCCTCAGGGAACTTTGCCTGCCATTGAGCTACACTGAAGAGGCAGGGCTCCCTGGAGCTTTGGATCAAGGCTGTCCCAAGGGCAACCAAAAATTTTGGTTGCTTGTTAGGGTCTCTGCAACCACCACAGCCAACAGAGTAAACACCTGAGGAAGGTAGGAAGGCAGTTCAGTTCATCACCACTCAGTAGCTTGTATTGGCTCAAACTTTGAGAGTCTGACTCCATGTAATTTACCTTAGGCATTTTTAAGCACAGCATAATTTAATGAAAACTTTCCTGGTAATAATTAACTCAATACCACATGCATAATAAAACTTAAGATATGACTACATCAAAACTTTCTGTAAAATACATGTGACACCTTCCATAAAGATAGGTTCTACAGACTGACGAGCTCGCAAGAAGGATCCAGAGAAGGATCCAGTATAGTCTTGGCCATACAGATGGTGCAAATGTCACCCGGCTATTAACTGCATCCACTCCCAGCCTTTTGGATGGATCACAAATTATGTATCCTTTCCTTTGAAGGAACAAGTCTGTGTGTTTAACATTTCTGGTTCCCTTGGTGGTTATCTGTTAGCACAAGGACCTCTATGCTCCCAACAGCTGTTGACTGATAGCTCGGAATTAGTTAAAGATCAGTTCTCTGAGAGAAGTGCGAGATTAGGTTCTCTCTCTGGGAAATGTGACCTGAGAATGCCCAAGAGAATGAGTCAGCCCATCAGTAGCTGGCATCGAACCCAACAGGATGAAAAGGAAGGATGGGACCAGGGTAAAGTGGGCCAACAGGCAAGTTGATCGGGGACAGCTATCGGAAAAGAAAGGATTCTTGCACTGAGTATTAAGGGTGACTGTGTACTAACCAAACAAAGAAAATGAACTGAAGGTGAGCGAAGCACCGTGATAAGAGGAGAAGGCAAGCTGGAGAGACATAACTGAGCGCCCGTGTGGGCGGGGGAGTGAGACATAAAGGCTGTGTTCCCTTGAAGAACACCCAGCACCTCCATGGCAAGGTTGTGCTGATACTCCTGAGGTCAGGGTATGAGGCTCTCCTACATGTGTGCCCTTCAGCAGTCCTACCCCCTCCAAAATAAGAGCCCAAGTTAGGGTTTCAGGTACCCAGAACTCTATCAGACTCCATATATACCACATGGTCTCATGACAGCCTGCTTCAACTTCCTATGCAATTGTCTGTCCTGAAAAACTGGGCTCAAAGCTCGGTGTGGTGGCAGTTGCCTATAATCCTAGCACTTGGGAGGCTGAGATAAAAAGATTCCCCTGAATGTGAAGTCTGCCTGGACTCCATAGTGAGATCCTGCTTCAAATTTAAAAACACACTCAGCTCACTCAACAGCCCTTTTCTGACTCCACCATCCTAAATAACGTTGTCCTCTGTGGTACCTATCACTACTCTAGCATTCTTTGAATTGCTGATATCTTTTGAGAATTACCTGAAAGGAACAATTTTTGTTTGTTTAACAGTTACATGTTGAGTTCTGATTGTGTGTTAGGTGTTGGAGACATAAAAACAAATAAAGAAAATCGGTTGTAGAGAGATGTGCCTGTGGTCCCAGCATTAAACAGATGGAGGCAGGAGTCAGTTTCAGCAGCTGGGCAAAAACCCTGTCTCAAAAAACCTGAAAAGAAAAAAGAGAGTAGGGGGGGAATGGGTGAGCAGTGGAGTTCCTGCTCTCCCAGAACTTACATAGAATTTGTTGGATGGATGGGTGGATAGATGGGTGGGTGGATGGATGGATGGATGGATGGATGGATGGATGGATGGATGGATGNGGATGGACGGACGGACGGACGGACGGACGGATGGATGGGTTAATAGGTAGATGGATAGATGGATGGATAGGTAGATGGATGGGTAGAAGGATGGATGGATGAATATATGGGTGAGTGGTTGATGGGCAGATGGATAGGTTGGAGAATGAATGGATGGATGGGTAGATGGATGGATGGATGAATAGATAGATGAATAAATAGATGGATTGGTAGGTGAGTGGGTTGAGAGGTAATTGGATAGATGGGTGGATGGATGAATAAGTGACTGAAGCTATTCCCTTATGGGGGTATGGTTAACCTAGTCAGATACAACTCCATCTCTGGATTAGTCTCTTTCATTATGGAACAAATTCCTAGGACTGACAAACGTAAGACAATTTCCCTATGTGACAACTGTAGACAAAGCCCAACAGGAATGACTTATTTCTGCTCTCTACTCTGGGATCTCAGCTAGCAAACCTGAAAGCCAGGACCTGATTGCCCCTAAAGGCTTGACTTGGGGGCAGACACTGCCTCCTCCCATGCCCGTGACTAGTGGGTTACTGCCTGTGTGTGTGTCTCTCCACAGAGCTAGCTGAACAGCTTCACAAATGGCAGCTGGCTTCCCCTGAGCAAATCATCTGAGGGGATCCATAAGAAATGTCACTGATAACCTCTCCACAGGGTTTACACACTGTCAGTTTCACCATATTCTAGAAGGTCACAAGAAACACGTTGCTCAACCTAACATGTATTTGAGGGGACAAAAACTATACCTCACCTCTTGAAAGGAGAGATTTAAAAGAATTTATGAAGCAGGTGAAGCAGTGCCTGCCTGTCTTTAATCCTAGCACATGGAAGGTATGGTGGGTCTCTGTGAGTTCAAAGCCAACCAGGTCTACATAGGGAGTTCCAGGCCAGCTAGAACTACACAATAAGACCCTGGAAGAAGGAGGAGGAGGAGGAGGAGGANGAAGAAGAAGAAGAAGAAGAAGAAGAAGAAGAAGAAGAAGAAGAAGAAGAAGAAGAAAGGACAAATCGATTCATTTATTTTCTCCAGAGGAACCACCTCTGTCCAACCCCTCCTCTATAAACTTTCTCTTACCAAGTAAGATATAGATGCCACCCCAACATCTACCATACTAACCTCATCAAAACAAGCAACCACCCTTTGCATTTTCAAAAGGTCATATTACCAATTCCCCCAGAAAATAGAGGCAAAGGGGATAGAAATGACAGATCTAAAGAAATTATAAAATCACAAGAGCTGACAAAACAGCAGAGATGGAAACTCGTGAATCCCCATGTCCTGGTTCTGTGTCCCTGACCTCACTTCATGCACCTGCTGATGTTCTCGTCCTGGAGTCCCCTGCACTTCCTGCCTGGATATGCTGCTGAGCTTCTGAGGCCTTAGCCCACGGATATCTACTTGACTTTTCCACATCTGATAGAATTTCTGGTCTCTTCTAGAACCACCTCTAGTTATGATCTGTCTGGTTTTTGGTATTGTTACTGTTCTGATTTTTGAAGCAAGATCTCCCTATGTAGCCCAGACCAGCCTTGAATTCCTAATCTTCCTGTATCAGCCTCCCAAATGCTGAGATTACAAATGTGAGGTACCACATCCCTCTGAGCTATTCCACTTTAGACTCCTGCCCACACTGGCACTTCTAGGATGTACCCTGATCCGTGAATAGTGGCAAAGGAAGTCTTGGCTCCAAACAGCACCCAATGATTTTCCCCCTGGGTTGTGGATGTCCTACCTGAAGGCCAAACAATGTTATTTCTTTCGTAGAAAACTTCAATAGCTGTATAACTGGTCTACCTCCTAAGAGCCTTCCACATCTCAGCCAGAATTGCTTAAATCCATAGTCTGATCTTGATGCTCCTGTTCTCAAGGCCCATCAAGAGTTCCACCTTGCCCACAAAGTCCACAAGTCTAGGCAAAGTTCACAAGGCTTTCCTTGACACGGCCTGATATGGGCTTTCAGTCAATGGGGAGAACTAGGCATATCAAGTTCTCGCTCCCTTGTGGGTCTTCATTCATGTTGTTTCCTCTACCTGGGAAAGCTCACCTCTCTGTCTGCCCACCTCTCACCAGGCTTCATGCCCATTGGCTCTCAGGAGTCAGCAGAGACAGTACCTTATTCAAGAGTTCTGTCTGGCTTTCCTGTTGGGAGCTGTGAACCCCCAGACCCTGGATTTCTTGTAAACAGCTTGTTTGCCCCTGCTCCGAGCAGCCTGCAGCTGCTCTGAGCATGAGACTCTGATGGCGGAGTGGGTTCTGATGAGGCTTGCAACTGAAAGATCCTGAGAGCTGGGGCCTGGCCAGAGCCCTATAGAAGCTTCCCCTGAACACAATAAACTTGGCATTCTTGTATCCTGTGTCCTTGTGCCTGTCTGTCTGTGTGTGCGTGTGATTTTAAGTCTCCAGGCCAGTTCCCGGCTGCAGGCCCTACAGGACTGTCGGTTCTTACACTTCCCCTACTCCAAGTTAACCACAGGTCTTGCTTTTACTTTTCACACATAGCTGTATGTCTCGGTCTAGCTATACTGTTAAAACATTAAAGGTCTAACCGAGATCCTCTATTCTTAATGTATTTGGCACACAGTACTTGCAGAGTGAATGTTATCTGAGTAACTGGATGAATGAATGAACAAACAGAGGTCCTTCGATATCTGTCTCCCAGGTATCTGTGGTAGTTCTCTGGAAGGCCTACCTTGGTCCTATTCTCGTGAAACACACAACTGCCTGAAGAACTCTGACTTAGGGGACAGGTGAATGCCAAGGAGCTCAGTTCTTCTGTGACCTTTGCTGTCCTGAACCACCTTCAGATGAGTCTTGTTAACCCTGGGATGTGGCACCCCAGCGCCATAATTGTCAGTGACCACTGTGACCCATGTGACAGGTCCCCAAAGAACAAGGGATTGATTGTCATTGTTTTCATCTTCTCTGTGTGACTCATTGAAGCTGTCATCCAGGTCTGCAGAGTGACCACTGGTTTTGGCCACTGCCCTTTTCTAACAGTTTAGCTATTCTTTACAAGGCTATATGATCCCACCTCTAATGGTAGGTGACAGTCCTTCACCTGGGAAACCCAAAGCTAGAAAGATGCAGAGCCCTGAAGACTGTGACTACTGTGGACCTAAACTATGAGCTCAGGGGTTGGGGGTGTCACTCAGTGGTACAGTGTTTGCCCAGCACACACAAAGCCCTGTGCTCAATCCCCAGTCCTCCAATAAAGATCCTACTTTAGAACAAAGAAGAAAAAAGTTTATTCTATGCCATGAGGGATGATGATCCAGGAACACACATGGAAGTCGTTCTGAGCCACTTTAATAGATACAGAAGAAGAGAAAGTCACAGATCAGTGGCTTTGTTTCTTAGTTGCAGGGTGGGAGCATCAGGTTGGCTGGTGGCAGTCACTGTAACAAACCCCTGGCATAAGCCACTCAATTGGAGGTAATACTCAGATGCAGACATTATAGGCCATGGCTGTTTGGCTGGGTGGCTTGGGCCTGAGGGGACGAGAACACCATAGTGGCAGCAGGCCCTAGACAGGCAGAGCTGTTCACCTCACAGCTTGCAGGAAGCAAAGAGACATCTTTCCAGGGCATGCCCCTAGTGATCTACTTCCTGCCATCTGCCACTGCCTCATTCTTTCTCCTACCTCCTAATAATACTGACAGATTATCAATCTATAAGGAATTTAGTCATTGGTTAGGCCAGAGCCCTTAGGATCCAATGGCTTCCCCCAAACCCATTAGCTGGCAGCTAAGCCTTCAACTCATGAGTCTTTGGGACAGGGAG
The DNA here is from genome assembly GCA_001685075.1 of Bramus lutescens. Classification (NCBI taxonomy): domain Eukaryota; kingdom Metazoa; phylum Chordata; class Mammalia; order Rodentia; family Cricetidae; genus Bramus; species Bramus lutescens. The sequence continues at coordinate 139,090 of LOEQ01003482.1, forward strand.
ATGGGAGGACCCTTGGTATCTAAACTTATAGCTCTTAGAAACTGCTTTTTCTATAAAGCATTGACACTCCACACTCAGGCTGACAAGTTTGAAAGGTTCCAGGGTTTGGGGTTCCAGGGGGACACTGAGGTAGGCTGTCCCTTTGGGTAAAAGGGTTACTAGACGAGTTATTTCCTCCACAGACTGACAGACAGATAGACAAGCATGGCAGGACCCTGTAGGGGAGCCCAGGCCCTTGTGACAAGAGTAGAGGCCCTTTCTTATAGGATTTACAGAAAGGAGATTGAAGTTTCCTTTTTCGGCTCACTGTTGGTTGTTGCTAGGGGTAACCAGGGAATGGCAGTTTAAGGATGTCAAGTGATGGATAAACATCTTTCCTGGCAAGGCATTGCTAGGGATTGATAGGGCTGGGAGGGCAGAAGGAATTTGCTTAGCTCGAGGAATCAAATTACTTCGGTCTCTGGAATTGTCACAGTTCAACAAAAATGGAAGAGCTTTACAAGACGGTGTGGCCCTAGATAACAGTAACTAAAGCAGGACAAAGACCTGACACCAATGTCTTGGTTTCTGTGTCTTGTCTGTCCTTATTTTGGCAGAAAATGCAGAGATAAGTCATTATTACCCTTAACCTTTTCTCCAGTCACACCTGGGATTCCCAGAACAGCTATGCTCAAGATGGAGGCAGGATGGGGGAAGGGAGTAGCATTCTCTAGGCTGAGGAGGCAGTGCTCTGGAGCAGGAGGCAGCTCATGAGAACCAGGTTGCTCCCATCAAGCAACGAGGGCAGGGACAACTTCAAGACCACCTTGCACAGCCAGAATAGAGGCAGTAGTCAACGAGACCACACCTTGACCAAGACTGCTTAATTATTCAGAACTTACCCTACTTTTTTCTCTACTTCAGCCTGAAGTTGCTGTCTCTAGACCCCTCTATTGGTCGCACCTCCCAGCGTCCCCACAACCAAATCTCTTCTCGCCGCTTTGCGCCATTAGTCATCTCTCTCTACTAAGCTTCTGTGATGATGGGCGGCCCAGTCAGCATTTTGAGGATGCTGCCAGGGCTTAAGCTTTTTCCATAAAAATTCCAGTTACGAAACCATAACCCTCCTCTGTGGGCTTCAGATGTTATCTGACAGCACTGTCCGCTTTAGGCTTCGTGGAAGTTAAGCCTCATATACATTCTGAGGAATTTATCTATCAGTCATAAAAGTGTTAGGTCACATATAAAAGTTAAAGTAATTGGCTATAAGAGGCCCTAAGATAATCCCAGATAATCCTACTCTTTGGGAAATTAGCCTAGTTTTACCTACAGGGATATTCACCTCCTTATTAGCTTAGTTTTTATTGTGAAATACTACTTTGTTGGCCCAAAAAGGCTTCCACCTGAAGCAGAGGATGTTAACACTTGGTATAATTTCGCGGCTCCTCACTCTCTCCTCTAAGAAGAGCTGCTTACCTTGCTGCGTATCCCACAGTCCACTTCCATCTCCCTACTTCAGCCCCAGGTGGGAACTCCCACTCAGTATTGATTTCCAGCCTGAAAGGCACTGTTTGGTCTCAGCTTGCTGCAGAGATGACTAACACATTCTAAACCCAAAGATAAATCACCCAGGTTACCAGCTCCTGCAAACTCTCTCCCAGACCTGGTGACCTCCTCCAAGGCCCAGCCCAGCCCACCCCTGGTCCCCTGGAACTGGAGTTGCACCTTGTGCCTCTCTCTACCCACCCAAAATGTACCAAAGCCCACATTTCTAGACCAGGGCTTCCCAGCTTGGACTTTCCCCCTCTTGTTTTGTTTTATGCTGTGTGGTGTTAATGAAGCCATCTTCAGGCAATGCTCAGTTCCCAGGTCTGACGCTAACAAATCTTCCCACAACTGAACAATACAACACCCACACACACACATCCCATTGAGAACCTTCTCAATCTCTTATAGTGTGACACCACAATTTCTCTATTTTTTTTTTTAGCACGCAATAACAAATAAAATTCCCTTCCAAAGAAAGGGAAAACTCACCCCCACTTCACAACCCGCCCCCCAACTCTGGTGAGAGTTTATTCCACCTAAATCTCAAACTCCTCCGTTTTGGCAGCAACCAATAACCAAGCGCCTGTAATGGCCTCTCCAGCTCACCCCACCCCACCATCCGCCCCAATTTCCTCAATCTGCTCAGCAACCAGAGCCATTAAATCCAGAAAACTAATTTGTAAGGAAAACAATGAGAAGTGCAATAGTTTCTCCGTTGGATTCTCATGCAAAGTCCCACCAGGACCGGGGCCCGTTGTAAAGAATGGAGAGGGGTGCCTGGAGAGAACCGCCTATTAGCATTCGAAGCTCCAGTGCTTTGGAAGCTGACCTGCTGCAAAATGGAAATTTGCCCTAACCCGCAGGGGCCAGCACTCAGGTTCGCATTATTTATCCTGCAAACAACAAGCAATCATGGGCTTGCTCCCCCGCAGATCAGGGGGAGTCTTCAGAGTTTGCGCTGTCGGCGATGTCATCCCAGGACGCGTGCCTGGGTTACTTGGGAGCAGTGTTATTTGGGAAAAGAAAAGGCCTGAAATAAAGCTGGGGAGTGGGAAGAGAGAAAGAGTCAGAAAGGCCCGAGGGGAGTGAGACACCGGGAAGACAGGCTGCTGGTCTTTGCCCAGCCCCTGACAGCCGACCTTGCCTGCTGGGAAACTCTGACGAGCTCTTTTCCCCGAGGAAGGGGGCGGGACTCGGAGATTGGTAGATTCACCTTGAGTCATCCAGTGAGTCACTAGCAGGAGGCAGAAATAGATCGTAGGAGCCACTGTCACAGCATCTCGTTTCTGCAACCAGGACTCCTTGGAGGGGAGGGATCCAAGCGCTCCGCACAGTCAGGTTGCTTCATTTGATGAGATGGACTGTCTGGTTCCATTCTCAAGGCAGATGATTGATTGCAAGCCAAGGCCCAAACACATTTTTTTTCTGGGCAAGTCAACCACTCTCCTCACATCAAGTATACCTGTTAGCCACCCCATCAAGGTCCAACTTATTCGAGCCACACATCCAGTCCACCTGGGACTCTCAGCTCTCCCTGGGAGCACACACATCCCCGAAAACCTGCCTCGATTACACCCACTCCATTTTTCTCTTTTCTCTAGCTGAACCCTTTTAGGGCTTAAGACAGAAATGAAATTGTCTACCTGACATCCCGGGTACCTTCAGCCCAGTGTCCTCAGAGTAGACTTAATCTTGTTATGTACCCATTTGTGGTTTTGGTCCGTTTTAAAATATAGGCTTTATTAAGATTCTAGTTGCCATTGAAAGAAAATAGTTTGTTCTCACAGTTTTCTAGAGAAAGCAATGTGTCACAGTATTCAGTGCCACATGGGGATGCCCCCAAGGGCATTCAGGAAGAGCAGGAAGAGATGGGAGCTAAGGAAAGTTCCCCTAAAGCCCTTCTGCAGCGTGAACAGTTGAGTAACCAGGTGTAGGACTAACTAAATTCTGGCTAACTCTGGAGCCTAGAGACTGTCTCTAGTTGCCTCCTGGCTGACTGTGGGGTGGTTAGAGCAGGCGGAGAGAGGCCCGAAGTACAAGAGCCTGGTAAAAAGTACTTTGGAACATGGACTCTGTATTAATTAATCTGCATAAGAAGGGCCAACACACACCTGGGCAAGCAGCTTCCTGCGACCAGTACCTGAGTGGCCCTGAAAGGAAAGTTTTCTAAGAGACAGCAAGGTCCCCAGGGGACAAGGCATTTGCTGAAAGAACATCATGAAGGCAGCAATTACCTTCTGAGTTGCTGCAACCATTTTGTGATCGTGGGAGAAGCCAGCTGCTGAGAAGCTGTTGATTATGCTACCAAGCTGAGCAGTCCTGAACTGCCTACCTCTGATGTCCTCACACGATGAGCTAGCAGATGCCTGCTTTAGCCTCTTCTGTTCCATCATCGTGTTGTCTGCTGCTGCTGAAAGCATCCTAAGACGATCTCTAGTCCTTCAGTTTACTCTAAATTTCCTAACTCTGACCTAGATTCTTGAACTAGAATTGCTCTTTAGAGAATGCATTTGTCGCTTGAAATGACATCACCCCCAAGGTTATAGGAACTGCAGAGGGCATTGGAGTGGCCCTTTACAATTGTTTCCAGTTTTGTAGAAGTTGGCCTCATTCAATGCTACAGAACCTTTCCAGAATCAAGTAGAAAGCAAAGACAGGCACTCTGAACCCAGCTGAGAAGGGGAAACTACCTGTGTACATCCTTTCTCTCCTGACTTCAGGATCTTCACAGCTGATGTTTTCTCTTCAAGATGCAGTTGGCTTCAGGTGGTTGCTATAACTTGGGAGAGGGGACTTGATTCAGTACGGGTGAAGGGAATGAAATGTAATTTCTATTCAACTGCACGACCATTATCTTAGAAGAGAGAAGACAAGATTTCTTAGTGCTGCAGGGACAATAGGCCATGATAGAGAGCTTAGATAGTGCACCTGAGACTTGGAGTTTACATCTTCAACACTGAAGGGAAACACACACATACACTCACACACTTGAACATGTACACACACTCAGACACACTCACACACACGTACATTCACACAAAAACACACACAAACATCCCACATACACACTTGAACAAGCACACCCACACAGACACAAACACACATGCATAAGCATGCACACCCACACAGACACACATACACAAACATGCACATACACATATATGTACATGCACTCACATACAGTCACACACACTCACACATACATTCACACAAACACACGCACATGAACATGCACACACACAGACACAAACACACATGCACAAACATGCACACCCACACAAATACACACAAACATACAGGCACACACACACACATACACACGAGATAATGTTTCTAGACTTGGACTGGCTACTGTCCAGATATGTGCCCTCTGTCAAATCATATCACAATTCTAGGCTTCAGTCTTCTCAACCATGAAATAAGGGGACTGAACTAAATTATTCCTAGTCACTTCAGATTCACTTTAAAAAATCCCATGATTCTAAATATAAACAGATCGTCTCAACCTTTTAACTAAATGTTGAGTGCCCATGATCATGTCCACTGTTTGAGAAGAAGACTGCCACTCAAATCGAAAGAGCAGTAGCCGATGGTTTTGTGCACCAAGATACAGAAGTTCGTGCTGACCATCATATTAATGCTATTATCCCAGGGTAGAATCAGGACTCTTTTTCCTAAGTCTCCAGTACTTTCTACTGTGATCTCATCTGGGAATAGGGCTGCCGCAGATATAACTGGTTAAGTTTATATGACCACATTAGAGTAGGATCCATCTTTGATCTAAAATGACCAGGGTCTCGACTGGGCCTGGTGGTATACACTTGTAATCCCAGTACTTGGGACCTGAGGCAGGCAGGTTTCTGTAGGTGAGGCTAGCCTATGCTACATAATGAGTTTAAGTCCAGCCTGGGACACGAGTGAAATCACACTTGATGTTTATTTACTGTCACGTTGAGTGGACTTTGAATCTTAGGCATCTGTCATAAGAACACTTCTAGAGAGGCTTACCTGAGGAGGGAGGAGTCACCGTGAATGGGAAGTGGGTGGTACCACCTCATTAGCTAAGGTCCCAGAGCCAATAAAAAGGAAAACAGGAGAAAAAATGGTCACCAGAATTCTTCCCTTTCTGCTTTAAGACTGTGGTTTCAGTGTGGCCAGCCACGTCATGTTCCCTCTCACCATTTCCCCACCATGATAGACTGTATTGTCAAATGTAAGCCCAAATAAAGCCCTCCTTCCTCCCCTTGCTTAGGTATTTTATTACACTAAATGAGAAAATTAATTAATACACCCTGTCTCCAAGAACTAAATAATGGAAAATATTTAAATAAAGTACCAGTATCTTGATAGAATGAGAGGAGATAGAGATTGAATAGCACATGAGGACAAAAGCAGCAGCAGAGATAGCTATGTGTCTGCAGGGCCATGAACTGAAGGATACGCTCCAAGCCCAGGAATTCTAGAGTTGCTGGTGAACTCCAAAAGCTGGAAGAGGCCAGAAGGAGTCCCGCTGTTGGAGGAGCATAACCTTAGTCTTAGCATGGTGTCCGAGTTCCTAAGTCTAGAACTATGAGGCATCAAAGCTCTGTTTGAACCACCCAGTTGGTAGCGCGTTGTTATAGCAGACTTAGGAAATGAATGTACCCACCAATAGCTAGGACTTATTCAACTGCTTACTATGGACCAGAAGCTATGTTAAATGCTCTGCATGCTGCTCACTCAGTCTTTGCTGAAATCTTGGAAAGATATCAGTATTTTAGCCATGTTTCACAAGTGATGATATACAAATATGTCTACAACCACCCCTGCCAGGGTGAACTTCATCTTTAAAAATTGGGATCCCCATAAACACTGATGACAACTTATGCTAGAGAGGACGTGGAGAGAACACTCCTCCATTGCTGGTGGGAGTACAAGCTGGTACAGCCCCTTTGAATTTCTGCATGGTGATTTCTAAGAAAATTAGGAAACAACCTTTCTCAAGACCCAGCAATACCACTTTTGGGTATATATCCAAAGGATGCTCAATCATACAAGAACATATGCTCAACTATGTACATAGCAACATTGTTTGTCATAGCTAGAACCTGGAAACAACCTAAATGCCCCTCGACCAAAG
>LOEQ01003482.1:146898-159125 GCA_001685075.1 Bramus lutescens
CAAAGGAAGGAAGGAAGGAAGGAAGGAAGGAAGGAAGGAAGGAAGGAAGGAAGGAAGGAAGGAGGAACTAAAGAAACAACTTTTCATGGTCCCTGAGACTCTTTTGACCTCTGCCCTACCCTGTGGCCTCATCATCAGTCATTTCTGTAGTGCTGGAACTTTTCTTGGGCCTTTGGTATGAAAATCTTGTCCTGTCCAGAGCTTTGTCTAGCTGCTTCCTCCTTATTCAGGTCTGAGTCCTTTCCTAACCCCTCAATTAAAACTAGCCCCATCCCCTAGCTCCAATCCATCCAATTACCTGGTTTTAGCTCCTTCAGTCTCTGAAAATTAACATATTTTTATAAACTTACTTTTTGGCTTGTCCTTCATGTCCCTCCATGAGACCAGGGTTCTTTTCACTCCTGGTCCATCATTTTATTCTAATGCCCAGATTACAGTCTGGTTCCACGGTGTTTCATAAAGGCTTCCTGGCAAGAAGGAAACCTTGGGCTCCCAGCTGGAGCCTGCACCTTTGGTGTCTCCCTTCTGTCTGGCGCTCCTTGTTCACCACTGAGGTCCAAGCAGCTATTCATCAAATCCTTATAGGCCACACAAAGAGGTTTCTTCTACAGTTTCTGTTCTTCGACATAGAATTTTCTGGCAGTTCAAGGAGTTTACATTCAGAAACATACACATAGGAAAGACCAGAAACACACGCGTACCCTGATTTCTTTTCTATAAAGGACATCTCCACTCAGGAAACGGGGTCATCCTCCACATGCATGAAGCCTTGACCTGCCCCAAATGTGGCACCTGACTGACCAGCTAAGCTCGGATGTGTAAGTACTTCCTGTATCTTTAGTTATTTCCGGCACAGAGGACACGTTCAGAGCCCCTTGCCAGTCATTCAGCATTTCTTACCACACCAAGCAGCTGAAGAAAATGAGCTTTTTTGCCTCAGGAGACAAAGTAAAAAACAAAACAAAACAAGGACCATTTTAAAATTAAGTCTGCATTTGGTGTCGTTCTCAGATGACTTGCATCTTCTGTAATCAATGGAAATGTTTGTTTTCTTGAAATTGATTTCTCCATTTCCCTTGGCACTCTATTGATGGACCATTGACTTTAAATTTTTTATTACATTTATTTATTTATCGGAAGGGACACGTGTGAAGGTCAGAAGACGATTTGCAGGAGTCGTTCTCTCCTTTCGCCACATGGGTGCCAGGAATTGAACTCAGATCTTTAGGATTGCCAGTAAGCACCTTTATGTTCTGAGCCATTTGCCAGCCCCGGATCACTAACTTTGAAACCTCTGTCCCCAGCTCAAAAGACCCTGGGTAGACAGTCCAGGCCCAGAAATCAGGCCCACTGAAGCGAGTTTCTCGAGACCCTTCAAATGTCCACAGGAAGCAGTGGGCAGAGAGAAGCCAAACCTCGGATGATGGGTCCTGGGCACGGGCACTGCTCTTCTGAGACTATAACATCACAGGGAGTTTACATCCCTGCCCGACTCTGCTCACCCATTCCCATTTGGGTCTAATTACTCCAAACACGGTTGGAGGGGGAAATACTTTAAAGAAGGTTTAACTAAGCTTGGAATTCACCTCTTAGAAGCAACAGAGTTAATTTGGGGCAATATTACCTCTCAGCAAAACCACTCAAATTCTTTGTTTTATAAAAGGTGTTGGGAAAACAATCTGCCTTTCTCTGCACTTTTTGGTCAGGGCTGTCTTTTTAGCAAATAACAGAACCCATTTGGCTTACAACACTAGAGAGAAAATTGAACTGTATGGAAACAAGAGTTACCTCATAGATCTGAGGATGAGGAAGGAAATGTGGTCGCAGAAAAGTTCCAGAACTCCACCAGGAACCCAACCAACCCATCCCTTCTCTGTCTTTCACCCTAGATCATATTAACCCTTTTGTGGGTTTAGATGTGACATGTTCACGTCATTTTCATATGTATGAATTCTTGGTCCCTGGTAGATGGTGACATAGTAAAGGCTATGGATGGAGCCTTTAGGAGATGAAGCCTTTGGATTCTGTAGCCAGGCCAAGCTTCTGTCTGGTTTCTGTTTCCTGGTCCAGGGAAGTGTGAGAAAACACATCCCTGTGGCCATGCCTTTCCTGCCAGGCTGGCCTGTACCTCAAACTGTGAGCAGATGTAAATCTTTAATCCCTTAAATTGCTTCTTGTCAGGTGGTGAGAAAAGCAATGCGGACTCCGCCTCTGCTGCTTCTTGCAGTTCTAGCAATCAACGCCCAAGGTCAGATGTCCCGTTTCTAAGCCCTCACAGGGTCTCTCTCTGTGAACCACAGTTCTGTGCAGAGGAAGAAGACTCTGGCGGTCTCAGCTTGATTATGAATCTACTCCTGATTTAATCCACTGCTGACCAGGTAAACAAACATAAGTATGTGTTTGGTAGCTTTCCCAGTGACTAGATAGACCAGACAGGGAGGGGTCTCAGGCCAAGGTTACTGAGGTCTAGACAGCACTCTCCCGAATAGCATTACCATGTTAGACATACCGCCTCTAAATAAAACCTCTTTTTATTATTTGTTTGTGTGTATGCATGCATAAATGCACACATACCTGCAGATGCCCACCAAGGCCAGAAGAAGGTGGTAGATCTCTTGGAGTTGGAGTTACAGGCAGTGGTGAACTATTAATCCTGAGATTTGCAAGAGAAAAACCAGTTCCACAATTTTGAGCCAAATTTGAAGCAAGTTTTAATTAAATACTGACCAGGATGGAGTTTGGTTAGGACCACTCCTGATTTCCCAGTGAGTGGCCCTGAGACACATGTCGTAGGGGCTTATAAGGACAAAATCATGTGGCCACAGTATTTCCCATAGGGCTTGCTAAAACTGGCAGCATTTCAGGGCAGGCGGGGCTTACAAGGTGGTCTTACAGAACCACCTGACATGGGTGCTGAGCACTGAACTCTGGTTCTCTGCAAGAGCAGCAAGGGTTCCTAACCATTGAGCCATCATCTCTCCAGCCCCACTTTCAGCCATTTATCTTTTCACTCTGCCATGATAGCTATTCTGTTCCCATGCCTCTAACCTTGTTAAATGTTAAAAGTACCTAGAAGATGAATGGCCCTAGATCACTAGATCTTAATGTTTACCCTCGGACGCTGAGCACTGGACGGGAGGTCCTGAGACTGTTTGAATTAAGACTAAGATACTACGATGACCGCAACAACAGTTGTGAGAGGGACAGTAAAGAAGAAACGGACATGGAAGAGGAAGAGAATGGATTACTGCACGCACAGCCGCAAGGCATTGCAGTAAGGATCGGAGAAACTCGGGTCAACCCTTTCTACAAGCGATTTAGGGACCCTGGAAGCTATAACTGTGCTACCCACCCACGCTCAGGACTGCTGATCGCCCTAAAAGGGCTTGACTTCTTTCTGGAAGTGCTTAGCTTGATTGAACAAAATATTACTGATTATTTTCATTTACACAAATAGCTTTCATTTATAGCTAATCACCATGTAGCACAAAGATGATTATGTGTTGATTAACTTCACTTTAAGATTAATTTCAACATTAAACTTCTGCATATATTCTATTTTTTTGGCTCAGGCTTCTTTGTTGTGTGTACGGAATTGATTGTGTACTCAAACTTAAGAAGAATTAGGAGAAACATCATCTCCCGAGACACCAGGCTAGAATATAAATGATTCATACAGCCCTTCCCCCAGAAGGGAGGACAGCTGGGGATTCTGAAAAGCTCTAAAGATATACAAATATTGGGATTGGTGAGATGACCCAGTGGTCAAGAGCAGTGGCTGCTCTACCAGAGGACCCTGGTTCAGTTCCCAGCACCCACACAGCAGCTCACAACCACTTGTAACCCCAGTACTAGGAGACTTAGCACCCTCCTCCGGCCTCTGTGCACTGCACGAACAGGGTGCACAGACATGCATGCAGGCAAAACATGCATACACATGAAACAAAAATAAAGGATTAAAATTTTGAAGAAAAATATCTAGATATCCTTTTCAAGGTGGAGAAATTTTGGGATGAAGGCATTACACCATACTCTACCCAATGATATTTTTAATATGCTAAACAGAGAGATGAGACACTGTGGAGGTGTGCAGATCATAAATCGATATGCTGGGGCCAGCTTGTCTGAGATAGCAATTGATCATGGCCCTTAGGCAAGCTGCATGTGAGACTGGGTAGAGGCTACTGATGTTAGTTAGGTGCCTTAAGAACTAGCACTGGGGGGCTGGAGAGGTTAAGAGCACTGACTGCTCTTCCGGAGGTCCTGAGTTCAATTCCCAGCAACCACATGGTGNAGGCTGAACACTGTGTACATAATAAATAAATAAATCTTTAAAAAAAAAAAAGAACTAGCACTGACAGGTGCTTTGTAACAATAATGCAGACACAGCTCGCATATATGAAGCCCTTTCTATAGGCCTTGCGTTTAATCTTCATCATGACCCCAAAGAATGAGTGCTTTGCCTCTCAAAGGAAGAAGACAGAGCTTTGAGATGTCTGCGGATGGTCGTATCAGTAAGCACAGAGTCTGACTTATTATCTCCAAGGTTAAATAATCTTTCATCTCCAGGATCTCAGCTCCCTCATTTGTAAAGTGGGATAAAAAAAAAATAAGCCTTCGTTTCTTTCTGTTGGGTGCCAGAAACTTGCTGTGTAAATGGGCAAGTTCATAAAACCTGCAGAAATGGTGCTGGTCCTGAGCTGGATTGCTAGATGCAAATCTGCCATTGTGACGAACATGGATGATGGTACCCTAGACCTTCGCCCTCACAGCCATCCCCAAAGTGTGACAGCTGCCATGGGCAAGAAGAAAACCACTGAGAGATCAAAGATCAAATCCTTTGTGAAATATCTAACTACAATCCCCTCATGCCCACAAGGTACTCTGTGGTCAGTCCCTCGGACGAAACCATTGTCAACCAGGATGTCTTAGAGACCCTTTAAGAGTTCTGAAATCCAAAGCCAGGCAGGAGGCCAAAGTCAAGTTGAGGAAAGGTAAAAGACAGGGAAGAACAAGTGGTTTTTCTAAAAACTTCAATTTTAGGTATTTTTTTTGTTTCCATCATTAAAAATTTAAAGAGGTGCGGGTAATAATAGTTTCCTTGGCCAGTCAGGGAGTGTGGGCCAGTGGGAGAGTATGTAGCTAACATGCTTCAGGCCCTGGGGACCACAAAAAAAACCATATAGACTTGGAACAGAGAGTCTTTGTGTGACTGAACAGAATCACACACAAATACCATACAACACAAAGCAATACCCAGTGCAATTGTGAGACAAAATGTCTACTTTCCTTGAGGTTCTCTCTTCCCTCCCTCCCTCTCTATTTCCCTCCTTCCTTCTTTTCTCCCGTCTATTTATTTCCCCCTTCCCCCTTCCACTGCCATCTCTTTCCTAATCCCCTCTTTCTCTTTACTGCAGCGACTCCACCCCCAGCCAGTGCTTGTTCTGGGAAAGGATTAACCAGAGAGCTCAGGAGAGCCTGCATTTTAGTTAGTCACCGATGAATCACTGGAAATGACTTTGTCCCTCCGGAGCTAGAAGGAGACTTAGAAGTTTCTCACTTACCCAGAGCTGGCTGCACACCCAGCAGGGGCTCAGGGCCCAACTGCTAAATGATCAATGACACTATTGCTCCAGGTAGAGTGCTCACTGGCTAAATGGGAGCCGTTTCTCTTTATGGAATCATTTTCCTGCTGTGTCTGGGACACCAAACTGGGATTCTCCTACAGAGACCTAGGACATCTGCCCTCAGTGGGGTGTGATGCATCAAAGTCGTGGTACCTGTAATCAGGAGGGCTCGATCTGACTCACAGTGTTTGCTCTGCAACCTTGAGAAAGTAATTTACCTTCTCTGAGCCTCAATTTTCTCATCCACAAGAAGATGTGAATGGAACTAACGGGTTGGAGATACATGAATTTCGGTAATGGGTATTTTGCACACAATGTGTTTGTGATTGATCACAAACATTAGTTGCGATTACTTGTATGCTTTTTCTAGTAGTGGGGAGAGAACAGAGGTGAAAGCCAGTGGAGTAAGCCCCTGGAGATATTCTGGAGTGGAACGTACAGAGGACTCATCCGCTTTCTATTTTTTTTTAATATTACTTTATTTTGTTGGTTTTTTTTTTTAAGATGTGCATTGGCATTTTGCCATGGGTGTTGGGTCCCCTGGAACTGGAGTTACAGACAGTTGTAAGCTGCCATGTGGGTACTGGGAATTGAACCTGGGTCCTCTGGAAGAGCAGTCAGTGCTCTCAAACATGAGCCCTCTCTCCAGCCCCTCATCTGACACTCACTCAAGGTCCCTTGGAGTTTTCATCAATCAAAATAAAGAAGAAAGCCGGGTGGTGGTGGCACACGCCTTTAATCCCAGCACTCGGGAGGCAGAGGCNAGCCTGGTCTACAAGAGCTAGTTCCAAAGCTACAGAGAAACCCTGTCTCAAAAACAAACAAAAAAACAAAAAAAGAAGAAGAAATACACAGCCAGGTACAATGCCTTTAATCCCAGAACTCAGAAGGCTGAGGCAGGAAGGTCTCTGAGTTCAAGGCCAGCCTGAACTACAGAGTGAGTTCCTAGGACAGCCAGGGCTATGCAGAGAAACCCTATCTTGAAAAACCCAAAATGAACAAAACATAAAACAAATAACAACGACAAAAAGACAAAACAAAGAAACCACATGCATCACTGAGCAGAACTTCAGGGTGATGTGTGCACCAGAGAAAGAGGCAGCAGAGATGCTAGGCATATGCGAAAGGGCCGAGAGCCTGGCCTGGGCTCTGTGGGGACAGAGCCATCCTCTGTGGGCCACCCCACGAAGCTAACTGAAGGAGGAAGGGGCCAGAGTCCATCACCCAGAGACAGCAATCATCCCACAACCCATCCCACATGAATCCCACGCCCAAGCGTGGCTTGGCTCATCCACTTACTGTAACCTGAACACAGAGAGGCAGGAAGGCTGGAAGAAAGAGGACACCAGGTGAGAATTGCCTAGAAGCCCTGGGAGCCTGCATTACAGAGATAACTACAGACCTGCACAGCCCTAGCTCAGTGTCAAACCACACCCACACTCAGAAGCCAGCACTGCCAGTAAATCCAGAACTTAATATTAGAACACCAGTGTCTTAGCTACTTTTCCTATGGCTATAATAAACCCCCCCCCAGCAAAAGTAACTTAAAGGAGAAAGGGTTTCTTATGGCTCACATTTCAAGGTACAGTACCTCATGCAGGGAAGCCCTGGTAGCAGGAACTTGGTGCAACTTGTCAGGTTCCATGGGCAGTTAGGAAGCAGGGAACAACGAATGCTCATACTCAGTTAGCTTCGCCCTGGATGTGCAGCCCAGGACCCAAACCTAGGGAATGGTGCCACCCACTGCTGGAGGGAGTCTTCCCACCTCCATGAACCTGATCAAGATAACCCGTCATTAGATGTGACTGGAGATTAACAGGGTCAGTCACAACCTGAAACACAGTCTGCCACAAAAATGCCAGATGACTTACGGCAAGTCAGTCTCCTGGAACATCAGTTTCCTCCTCTGGAAAAAAGGAGAAACTACCATTTTCCCTGACCTTCTTATGCTGTTGATGTGAAGATGGACTTTTAAAACAAGAACAATCCAAAAATCATGAGAACAAAGATGCTATTTAATGTCTGGTGTTAGGGAGCCGGTGAGACAAATGAAAGTGACAGGCTAGGGTACAGGGCCAATAACGCATTAAAGGATGAAAATAAAGCAGGTTCTTCTTGAATTCGCTTGGCGGCAGTGGACCCAAACTTGAATTCTCCACTTCTCTGTAGCTGTTTGTTTTTCACCTCTTATTCTCGTTGGCTCTTTGGGGGCCCTGCCACCCAGCTCCCAAATAAATCACACAGAGTCTTACTCTTTCTTATGCATGCCCAGCCTTAGTTTGGCTTGTTTCTAATCAACTTCTCTCTCTTTCTCTTTCTTTGGTTTTTTGAGACAGAGTCTCTCTATAGCTTTAGAGCCTGTCCTGGAACTAGCTCTTGTAGACCAGGCTGGCCTTGAACTCACAGAGATCCACCTTCCTCTGCCTCCCTGCCCTTCTCCCTCTTATCTGGACTCTGTAGTTACTGTTCTGCCTGCAGTCTTTTGTGTGTGTCCGTGCCTGAAACCTGTGACCTGAGTTTTTCCCTAACAAAGAGCTTTGCTCTGTATTTATTGAACAGCATAGACAGCACAGTATGAAAATTCTTTACAAAAATCTCTAAGAGTTTTACAAGAAGCTACTTCATTGACCCTGAACAGCACTCAAAATTCTACATAGATGTTACCAACCTGTATCCACATGTTACTTTCAACATTTATAGGATTCTTGTTTTGTTTAATATTGATTTCAACCTGTTGGCCATTCTCAGCTACATCCACATCCACCCACACATACATTATTCTGGGTCAGGGATATTAAGCGTACATAATTTAAGATTAAAGCCATGCATTTGGCTTAAGTTGTAAAATCTGATTACATGGGAAATCTAAGGCACAGTGAGATTGATTACATTGCTGTCCTAAAGGCAGGTTCAACTTAAACAGGCCGAACACACAGAAGGATATCGTGTTGAATACATAGTTTAAAATGATCTCCAGGCAGATTATTAATTTGATGACAAGATAGAGGAGAAAAGTTCAGTCTCTTTGGAGTCAAGAGATGTTATCAAAAAAGTATATCACCACAAATAGGTTCATTTTGTCAGCTTGACCCCAAATCGAGTCACCTGGAAGAGAGAACCTCACTTGAAGAACAGCCTACATCAGAAAGCCCGTGGACAAGTCTGCAGCAGCATTTCTTGACTGTTAGTTGATGGAGGAGGACCCAGCATACTGTGAGCCTGAGCTGTTTAAAAGCAGAACCTGAACTTGAGCCTGCACACAAGCAAGTAAGCAGTGTTACCCCATGGTCTTTGTTTCCGTTCCTGCCATAAGTTCCTCCTGCCTTGGCTTCTCTCAGTCATGGACCATACCAATAGGATGAAATGAACCCTTTCCTCGCCACATTGCTTTTGGTCAGCGTTTTGTTGTAGAACTTTAAGACAGCTCTGAGGCCTCTCAGCCTTAGTTCTGGTTCCCCCCTCCCCTGGGAACCATAAATCTAACAATTACCCACACACGTACTGAAATGTTGAAAACTCTCCATCTCCCTGAGTCTTTGTGAATGTTCTCCAGATAGAACTCAGTTATTAAAATTGGGGCAAGATAACCCTTAAGATGAGGACTCAGTTCCTGATGTTTTGACTCAGTCCCTGGGAGGGGGTCAAAGGGACCCTCAGATGTTTCCTCTTACCTCACCTGATCTGGCAACCGCTCTCCAGCCAATTATTGGTAACAGCCCTTTAAATAAGCCTGTCCCAATAGTTGGAAAACAACCCCCAGACCTCCCCTTGTTTCTGTGGTTTTTTGCTTTAAAAGTAGCCTATACCAGCTATTCAGGGTCTTTCTGGCTTCTCGAATGCTGAAAGACCCTGTCACAACAGAATTAATTAAATCCTTATGCTTTTACATCAACTATGGTGTAAGAGTGGTCTCTTGGGGTGACTCCTCCTTGGTGATTGGACTCCAGGGTCCAACATTATGACAGTGGCAAAGAAGCCCACTAGCACAGACAGTCATACCCAAAGAAAAAGAATTGTGTCTTAAAAACATGGCCGTGAATACAAAATTCAAGAAACATAGTAAAGAGCTGGAGAGATGGCTCAGCAGTTAAGAGTACTTTCTGCTCATCTAGAGGATCTGAGCTTTGTTCTCAGTACCCACACTGGACAGCTTATAGCTGCCTGTAACACTAGCTCCAGGGGTCCAATGCTCTCTTCTGGCCTCTGTGGGCACCTCACACATGTGGCCTACTCACATGTAGCCACACCCATACACATAAAATAACATAGTGAGTTATATCACAATACTGTTAACAGGAATTAAAACACATGTTTATAAAACGGTCATTTTTTTTTTGAAAATTCAACATTAAATAAATGCAATAGAGATGGGGGAAGACTTGGTTTAAAAATGAATGAGTGAACGGTAAGGGTCTTGCATGAACCAATGGCATAATGTGACATGAAGCATAGGTTAACCCAATCTTGCATACCTGAGACCCAAGGAAACAAAGCTATCTGTATTATTGAATATCAGCTTTATACGGTAAAAGAGAATGGACAGTCTGTCGGGTTATAGCCATTCACTTACTTATCCACTGAGTACATATTTGCTCAGCATCTGGGGCAGGAGACTGTATCAAGTGTGGCCTAAATGGCCACGTGGCACAATATTGCACTACACCTGCTCCAAGGTTGTGCCCTATCTGCACAATGCCCCCGTGTGGGCTTGTCCTCTATGCCAAGCCACGAAGGTCCGGCCTCATCACCATCGGCAAGTGAAATTGTGCCAGCCTTCAAACATCTCAGCCTTACAGAGGATTGACGCTACCCAGATGTGGTATATCCCACAACCCTCTCCTAGCCTAGGGTCATGCTACAAGTGGCAGGTAAGTCCATTACTTTTATTTTAATTTGGGCCTTAAGTTTCCCTCACCAATTTCAGCCCTTCCAGCCACACCTCTCGCTAAACGTGGACACCTGGCTCTCCCCTTCCCCATGCTGCCCCGTGCCCGCAGAAAGTAGCCAGATTTGAGTCTACGCCCTTTTTTTCCAAAGAGAGCCTAAATCTTTGTCATAATTACCATTCCATTTTTCTGTCACCCCTATATCCAAAGAGTCTGGAATGTTAAGTTGGGAGCACAGGTTCCAGTCCCTCACATGTATCCCAGCCCCCAGGCCTGGTCTGGACTTCAAATCCCAGCAGGCCACCAGGTCCTGACCCCACCCCCAGGGAGGGGTCAGGACCCCTCCCCAGGGTACTTAAGTGATCCCCCAAAAGAAGAACACATGGTCTCCCTTTTTTCCTCCTGGGGGTCGCATTTCTGTGGCTTCCCGGTTTCCCCCTTGGGGCCACCCAAGAGCGCAGATCTCCCATTAAACCTGGATATTTTTTAATTTGGCTTGTTTTGATTTGGCTTGATTGGGAATTTTTGCATCTGCAGGGAGCTAATATTAAGAAATATTCCTAACACTCACCAACCAGGGGGAAATCATCCATGTGTGAGTTCCTGGGAGACATTAGAAATTCTAACCATAACAGTCTGGGGTCCAGAAAAACAGCCACAAGGACAGATGCTGCCCTAGCCTAGGAAAAGAGGGGCTGGAAAATGAGGTACTTGAACAGTACTGGGGGAAACACCACAAACTGGAAATCACAAGTCCAGGGGTACTGAGATGAAAAGTGGTGTCTCAGAGCAGGCCCATGACTACACCACCCCCACCGCGGAACCTAGATGAGCTGGGCCAGGGATGCAGGCAGAAGCCCATGGGGAGGGGCCTAGGAGAACAAGACAGGGAGTTTGATTGTCCCCAAATACAGAGAAAGTTGCAGATAACTAATAAAAATGCCATGCATATTGAACCTCCATTCCAGGCTCTGTGTGAAGAACAATTCAAAGGGGGGAGTCTGGAGTTGGGGAGCCCACATAGGAGCTGTAGGAGCTCTGACCAGCACACTCATGTATAAGGTTGGAGACAGAGAAGTCCAAGAGGGTAAGAAGTAGAATTTAAAATCGTGTTCATGGTGTCTGGCTGGTTGTCTTCCAAATGTTCCTCAGAATAAGAAATGCAGGAGGAAGAACTGTGTGGGTGAGACACTGAATGCAGTTTGGAAGGGATTTGTATAGACAGAAGAGGAACACTTCTTTCCTGGATGCAATGAGAGCTTTCCTAAAATGATACTCTGATGTGGGATGCCCCTGTATGCTGTGAATATGTTTTATTATCATTGGTTAATAAAGAAGCTGCTTCTACCTTTGACAGAGCAGAATAGAACTAGGCAGGAAAACTAAACTGCAGGGAAAAAGAAGGTGGAGTCAAGCTGATGCTATGTAGCTGCCAACTGAGAAAGACACTGGAACCTTACCAGTAGGTTATAGCCTCATAGTGATACACAGATTGATAGAAATGGGTTAATTTAAGTTGTAAGAGCTAGCTAGAAATATGCATGAAGCATTGGCCAAATAGTGTTGGAATTAATATAGTTTCTGTGTGATTATGACTGTAAAATGGACGAATGGTCTCCTTTTACAATACTCCATCCCAAGCTGGAGAGATGGCTCAGTGGTTCTTCCAAAGGTCCTGCGTTCAATTCCCAGCAACCACATGGTGGCTCACAAC
>LOEQ01003482.1:178335-191439 GCA_001685075.1 Bramus lutescens
TTCTTCTTCTTCCTCTTCCTCTTCCTCTTCCTCTTCCTCCTCCTCCTCCTCTTCTTCTTTCTTCCTCCTCCTCCTCTTCCTTTCTTCCTTCTTCCTCTTCCTCCTCCTCCTTTTTCTTCTGAAGCAGAGTGTTTCCTATGTTGCCCAGGCTGACCACAATCTCCAGGCTCCAGCGGTCCTCCAACTACACAGCCCTCAGAGAGGAAAATCAGCCTGGTCTTTTCCAGGATGCAAGTGGCTAAGAGTGTTTTTCTGCCTCGCTTGCCCTCATTAAAAACCCTCAGAACATAAATCACAACTTATGGCCAATAATTTGCCTGTAATTTACAGGCTTTCAAATGAATAGTGAAGTTGGGTTTAAATGAGATTATTCCTATCTCAGTTTAAAATCCACTGACACAATTAGTATTTCCCCCATGTCTCTCCTTACTACTTAATTAGCCTAAGTGTTTCCAGTTTGCATTTTTTTAAGCTTGCCATAGATGTCTAACAAACGTGACAGTAAAAATATTTCACTTCAATTACAACTAAAGAGGGTTGGAAAGGACAGAACGGGGAAGAGAAGCAAATTTGCTGGGTCATAATTAGAAACCAGCAGAGAATTCACATCTGTGTATATTTATTTCCCCCGTGCTAGGAGGAAAAGATGCTTACAAATTCAGGTCACTGAGTAGCAATTCCAGGGCGTAGAAACAATTGTGTCCTTAGCCACTGCCTTCATAAAATATGCACCTGCCTCATAAGTCAAGAGTAAATGAATACCACACATAGAAGGAACCAGACAGGGTGTGAGAGTTAGAAAACTCTCCCATGGCTTCAAGGTGGAAAGGGGTGGACCAGATGACTTTGAGGGCTCCTTCCAGCTTAAAACAGGTGGTGCCTTTGTCTCTGGAAAGTTCTGCCAATCTTCTTGTGATCAATAAAGGCAGCTGGCATGCACGCCAACTGTCTTTCAAGTCCTTCTCACTTCAGTTCCACTATAGGCTAGAGTGGACAGTGGTTTAGAGCCGTGAGACAGGTTCCTCAAAGTTCATCTGCTGATTATGGAGAGCTGCCAGGTGACAGTGAGAGCAAGATGAAGCTCAAAGCAGAAGTGGAAAAAGCTACATCCTGCATGGTGTAATTGGTTCTGATGGCATTTTGGCATGGTGGCACAGGACAGTAATTGAACTTGGCAATAACTGGGTCATCAGGAGAAGTTAAATTGTGGCTATGTCACTGGGGAGCAGGACATCAAGTCGTTTACAAAACACCATTCACACCAGAATGTACCTGATTCTCTCTGAACCCCAGAACTAGAAAGATAGCTGAAGCCTGGCCCCTGCCCTCAAAAGGCTCTGTGGACTTCCATATCAACCACAAAAGGATGAGGGAGTGAGTCAAAGCAGATGATGCCTAAGAGCCCTTCCCAAGAGTTTAGGATGTTTCAGGCATTGGGACTTGAAACATAAAATAGTAGTTACTTTTACATTACTGTGACCAAAATACTTAGCAGAAACACCTTAAGGCTGGAAAGACTGACTTGGCTCATTGTTTCAGTAGGATCAGCTCATGTTCATAGGGCAGCAGAGCAAAACCCAGAGAGCGGTCCAAACTAGGGGACAGGCTCTTAACCTTCAGTGGTCTACCCCTGGTAACCAACTACCACTAGCTAGGCTCCACCCCCTAAAGCCTTTACAACTCTCCCAAAATAGTATCACCAGCTGATGAACAACCATTCAAAACATGAGCTTGTGGAGGAGGGCATTCTACTTCAAAGCATAGGCACTGAGCAATACCAGGAGCCTTGCTTTCTTTCCTGATGGCTGGCACCAAATGTCGTCACCTCCACTGTTACAGAAATCTAGGACAGGAACAGGTACCCTGTCTTTGGACACAACAGTGTGTAAATGGAGAAGGACGGCAACCTGAAAGCCACTGGTTCAAAGCAGATGGCTTATAATGCCACACAGAGATGGCCACAAGCATACTGCCGATCATCAAGACAGCAAGCGACAGAAGCCTGGGGATGAACACTCATTGAGCACCTACCGGGTGATCTGCTGGATATTTAATACATACTATTTCATCCACTCCTTACAACCAATCTCTGAGACAAGAAATGCCCAATGATGCTCAGAGAAGTGGTTTGTACAGGAGTATATGACTAGTGGTGGAGGAAGACATGAGTTCAACCCAAGTTCACAGCTCCTGGATGTTTATACTCTACCAGTCCACCTTCAAGACAGATTCCAGTCACCATGGTTCTCAGCCATGTAATCTTTATATAAGAAATTACTTTATTTCCGTTAGTCCCTAGCTTCTTAGGACCTGCCTGTCTCCTGGGATTATGGCGAGGATCAAAGAAGAAAGCCATAAACAATGAAAGTGACAACTATGTGCAGGGTCCTGAACTTACTGTTCCATAGACTACTTCACTTAATTCTCATGACAGTCTGTCACGCTGGAATTATGTCTCCCTGTGTGGGTGAAGAAGTAAGACGCGGATATAATAACTTGCTCCAAAGTCATACTCTATCAAGGGAAAGAAGAGTGCCATGAAGCCAGGCTTAACTACTCCAGAGCACCAATGCTTCCCACTCTCTTCTGTCATTTCATTGCTTTCCTCCCTTGGAGTCACAGGACATAGACAGGTATAGACAGACTAGTCCTGCCTGAGATGTCATCACCATGGGAAGACTGGAAGGCCCAGCAGTTGAACTGGGCCCACTTTCAGTGTGTATATACTGCTTGTCTTTGTCTAATTGAACAGGAAAAAAAAATCAAGAGCATTTACTGTTAGCCCACTGTGTGCTACTCCAGAATCAGGCTCTGAGTTCCGGGGACAGCATGCTCCTCGAGGAACTCTTCTCAAAGGCTCACAGTGTATTGTGAATGTTAAATACATACATACCAACATGTACTCATTCGGTAAGTACTTATTGATCCCCTCCTCTGGGCTCTGCGTTGGGCTTTGAGGACACAAAGATGAACCAAATAGCTGTGATAACATGCTCAGAGAGAATAGGTGCTCGTAGCTGAGGCACCTGACCCCATGTGCCTGATTGTGGGAATGATCAGAAAAAATGCCACAGGAGGTGATAACTGAGAATCACCACATTTTGTCTGTACCATCTAAGTTTGCATATGTTGTATTTATGCAACAGTAAGAATCCTACTGAGTAGATACTATTTTATAGATTTAATAATTTGTATTAGAGGGCAGAATCTGAAACCCTTTATAATATGTAGGTTGCCTCTGAAGACAATAAACTCTAGCTATGATGTTCTGTGGAACATTAACTATGTGAATATGTTACATTTGTTTATGCTGTACTTGTTTAACTATGTAAAGATGTGTTGTGCCTACCTAAGGCCCCTGATTGGTCTAATATAAAGCCAAATGGCCAATAGCTAGGCAGTAGAGAGATAGGTGGGGCTGGAGGCAGAGAGAATTAATAGGAGGAAGAGAATGAGGGAGGAAAAAAGGGAGACATTTGGGGCCAGACAGCAGACACAGAGTAGGACACACAGAATGAAATAAATATAAAAAGCTACAAGGTAAAACATAGATAAAGAGAAATAGGTTAAATTAAGTTATAAAAGTCAGTGAGATAAGCATAAGATAAGGCCAACACTCATAACTAATGAGAAATCTCCAATTAATGATTTGGGAGCTTTTTGGTGGCCCAAAAGGAAGCTTACTACATTCCACCCAATATGGGCCCAAATTTCCACATAGGGCCTGAGAAAGCTAAGGGAAAAAAAAAAGATACGACTCCTTTAAGAGGTTTTGTCATGCAGCAAGCACTTGAATAGCTGGCACACTAAGTAGAAACAAAAAGCTAAGTAAAACTTAGCCTGTCACATTGCAGTCACCAACTTCCTAGAACTGGGGAGTTCAATGCCGCGTCCAGTTAGACCCAGTACCCAGCTGAACACAGCTCTTAGCCAGACTCATGGGGTGTAAAGCTCAGCTTTCATGGACCAAATGGGGCAGAGCCAACCACCAGTGCAAAGCTGCTTAGCAGTTTAAGGTTTGACTCAATTGGTCACAAAGGGCTAGAAACATGCAGTAAGGACAGGTCCATGTTGGAAAGCGAAAACAACAAAACCCTTTAAACCATGTGCATAGGTGCTTAAGGAAGAAAAGAAAATGACTATAGACAGTCATAGGAAAAAATACGTGCTTAAAAATAATAAGGTATTTAAAGAGAGAAGTAATATAAAAGGAAAAAAGCCACATAAAAAGTGGAAATACACAGGGAGAATGGATCGTGTGTGGTGTTGTGATGCTTTGAATTGTTTGAACACTGATGAGTGAATGGCACCTGCTGAGAGACATGAGATTGTAAAATGAACTGTTGAATTAAACCAGCCTAGATACTTTAGGGATATCTTAACTTTAAAATAGAATTCAGAAAATGTATTGTGTTGGGGAAGAGGTTATGCTTTTGTTTCCACAGGTTATGAAAGGCTGTGGATTCCTTCAAGATTAGTAAAGATCAGGTTTGATTGGGTGAGACCTTCTGAAAATCTTGGCTACAGACAAAGAAATGAACCAAGAAAAACTACAAGACAGGTCACAAATACACTGATCCCTCTGCATGGGAACAGTTCTGAGACTGGACAGCAATGCTACAACCAATTTTCCCAGGACTTGACCATTATCTCAACTTTCTCATGGTCCCCTAAAGATGCCATTGTCCTCAGACAACAGGAAGCAGTCTAGAGAGCACAACACCCACATTCCCAAGAAATGGGGTGGGTAGTTTTTGGTCATTCAGCGGGTTATGGATGTCTATCATCATTTAGGTGGGAATATAGGAATACAGGATAAAAAAAGATGCTATTAACCTCAAATATTTTACATTGGTATGGATTTTGGTATAGTGGTAGAAATTTAAAGTTATTTTTGCTATACTATATGTATGTTTCTACTCTTATTTGGAGTATTGTGCTTGTGTACCTCATTTAAAAATGTAATGTATAGGGAGTTGGAGAGATAGGTCAGCAGTTAAGAGCACTAGCTGTTCTTCCAGAGGTTCTGGGTTCAATTCCCAGCCACCATCTATAATGGGATCTGATACCCTCTTCTGTCATGCAGACATACGTGCAGACAGAGCACTCATACCAAAAAAAATGTAATGTATAATTTTAAAATACAGGTTAGTAAGTACTCATCTATAATAATCAAACATGTAGTCATATTAGATATGTTATCAAGGATGAATAGATATATTTTAGAAAGATTGTTATGGAATATTAGTCTAAGATGTATTACATTTGTTTTTGCTATGGAACATTTATTTAATGATGCAAAGATATGTTGCATTCTTTTATGTTGCATTTGTTTAACTCTGTGAAGTTGTGTTACTATGCCTGCCTAAAACACCTGATTGATCTAATAAAGAGCTGAGCAGCCAATAGCTTGGCAGGAGAAGGATAGGCAGGGCTGCCAGGCAAAGAGAATAAATAGAGAAGAAGGAACAAGAAAAGGAGAAGGAGAGGAGGAAGTCAGGGGCCAGCCACTTAGCCACATAGCCAGCCTCAGAGTAAGAAGTAAAGAAAGGTATATAAAATAGAAAAAGATAAAAGCCCAAGGGCAAAAGGTAGACAAGATAATTTAAGGTAAGAAAATCTGGCTAGAAATAAGCCAAGATAAGGCCAGGTATTCATAAGTAAGAATAAGTTTCTGTGTGTTTATTTGGGAACTGAGAGGTGGACCCCTAAAGAGCAAAGAGTTTAAAAAAAAAAACTAACCCACTACAATAGATGGTCTTCTAACACTTCAAAGACCTACAGAATATGGCATTTAAAATGTTTTGTTAACATAAGGCTTTTCATGATAATGAGACACATCTGCTCCTGCCAGCACCAATCTACTTCAAAAAAGAACATTGGCATCAAAGAACCTCTATCTGGAGTTTGTTTTCAATATGGCAAAGCTAGCCATTTGGGCAAGAAACAGCCCTTGCCTTGACTGCTGATAATATGTTGCATAAGACAAGGTGGGGCAGTCCTTCAGAATTTCTGCTGTCAGATATTCTAGGCATGTAGGCCGAAGATGGATGCCCCAGTGTTACAGAAGAACCTGGGGTGACTTTCTAAGCAACCAGATGTCTCTAGCATTTCTAAAGTTTTGGAAGTGGCTTGCATTTTACTTCCTGTTTACTCAGGTAATATTATATCCTCTGGAGTCTTTGATGCAGTTGAAGACTTGATAGTTATAGCTACAGTTTTCCTTAGTTATGATGAAGCTAAATTAAATGCAAAACTTTAGATTCACCAAGATAGGATAAATAATGGAGTATTTTCTTTGAATTTGCCAAATACAAATGGACTACTTATTGTAAATGTAATCCTTACTTGATAACTGTTCTTATTGTATATAGTTTTACTATGTTAAAATTAAAACCCTTTCTCATTTAGACAAAAGGTGGAAAAGTTGTAGAATATTACTTTCACCATGTAAAGGTGTGTTACATTTGTTTATGCTGCATTTGTTTAGTGATGTAAAGATGTGTTGTGCCTGCCTAAGGCACCTGATTGGTCCAATAAAAACCTGAATGGCCAATAGCTAGATGATAGAGAGATATGAGGGCCTGGTGGGCAAAGAGAATAAATAAGAGAAAGACTCTGGGCTCAGGAGGAAAAGAAGAGAATGTGGGAGAAAGATAGGGAGGCATCAGGGGCTAGACAGTTGACAGACAGACGCAGAGTATGACATACAGAAGAAAGGTAAAAAGTGCCAAGGCAAAATGTAGATGAAGACAAACAGGTTAAACTAAGTTATAAGAGCTAGTGAGGCAAGCATAAGACAAGGCTGAGCACTTGGAACTAGTAATAAGCCTCTGTGTCTTGATTTGGGAGCCGGTTGGTGGCCCCAAAGGAAGCCTATTACAATGATGGGATGGAAAGACACATGGTCATATTAGGTTTTGTCACTTTGATCAAATACATGAGGCTTCGGTCCATCATAAGCTAGCCTGGCTGCTCTGAGCCCATGACAAGGCGAGCATCATGCTGGGAGCATGTGATGGAGTAAAGGGCCATCCTACTGTGGCCTGGAAGAGAGAGGAAGGGGCTAGGAGCTAAACTCTCTCCAAGGACTGACTCCTTGGGGACCAAGCCTTCAGCACTTTGCAGGGGCATTCAAGACACAAACTGTGTGGGTCAGAGCAATGGCTCAGTGACTGCTTTTCTAGAGATTGGCTGTCAAATTCCCAGCACCCCCATGGTGGCTCACAACCTCCTGTAAGTCCAATTCCAGGGGCTACAACACCCTCTTCTGGTTTCAGGGGCAGCAGGCACACAAGTGGTACACAGACAAGCATGCAGGGAAAACAGCCATACACATAAAACAAAACAAAATGTAACAACCATGAAAGAATTGAAGTAGGTGGGCCGTGTGGAAGAAGAGGAGGCTCCAGTGAAGAGCCACAGGCCTAGCAAAGGTTCTTTCATTATTCTAGTACACCTCCTGAGTCAGGGAAGAAAACCCTACAGGGGCATGGCTCTTTTCCTAGTAGCTCAGGCATGGTACAACTGTTTTGGTTGGGAGCTAAGGTGAAGACGAGAAGTCACTGGATTGTAGGAAACAGAAACCCAGTCATACTGGGTTAAAGAAAGCCAACAAACCCAAACAAGGAGGCATGTGGGGATTCCGACATTTTATAGGAACTATGAGGCAGAATGTGTGTCATCCTCTTCCTGACCCCCAGGGATGGATGTAGACAGGCTGTGAACACTGATTAGGGACAGCCCCTCTTCCCTGCCCACTTCTCTACAAATGTCCACTTTGGCCTGAAGTCTGGCTTTCACCACCTCTCTATATAAAAGTGCCTCCAAAGAGAAGACATTTTAACTGGGAAGGGGGAATGTCCAAAGATTTCCTTGGATCTAACTTCTCTGATCTGTCATTTCTAAAATGCCCAGGAAAGAGAACCTGACTTGTTCCTGTCTGAGCATCACAGCTGTGGTCAGGGAGTAAGGGAGTCTAATCTCAGAGAGGCAAATATTCAGGGCAGTAGATCCCAGAGATCCCATGCACTGTTCTGGAGAGCTGGGTGGCTATTGGTAGTTCTGTTGAGCTGGGGCTGGGAGCACTTCCTTTTTCCTGTCTCACTCTACTGCCCTTTAGATAATACACTGGCATCTATGTTTCATTCTTCTGTGCAGTTATTAAATCCATAAATAATGACTTAATCTCTGAAGCTCTGCCTCGGGAGTGTAGACCTTAAAGAGGTGGAGGAGGGGGCAGGAGAGATGCTTCTGCAGTTAGAGCACTGGCTGCTCTTTAAGAGAATCTGGATTCAATTCCCAGCACCCACATGGGTGGTCAAACCATCTTTAGCTCCAATTCCAGGTATCCAACTCCCTCTTTTGGATTCTGTGGGCACCAGGCATGTAACTGGTGCACAGATGTACACACAGACAAAACACACATACACACAAAAGAAATTAAAAGGAGAGAGAGAGAGAGAGAGAGAGAGAGAGAGAGAGCACTCACCAGCCTTGGTGGCTGCAGCAGAGAGGTCCTATCCTCTCCCAGGCTGCTGGAACCAAGAGGATCCCAACAAGCTGAACAGGTCTCATCCTCCTGCTGAAATGGTAAGCTTGCCAAGAGCATGCTGCAAAGCAGCTACACGGGCCAGATAGAAAGCCCAAGAGACCCTAATCTAAAGGCCAGGAGGAACACTAGGGCAGTCGCAGCAGTTCTCAAAATGAATTTGTTTTGAACGAAGCCAGCTAGACAAACAGGGAGCCTTGAGAAGCCTCAGGAACAGGCGCCTGTACAGGGACAGGAATCAAAAAGGGGCCTGGAAAATCTGAGGCTGTGATGGGGCTCTGTTCACGGAGGAGGCAGTGACAGCTCAATCAATGTCATCCCTCTATCTTTGCCCTGCCCCTCGCCACCACCTGGGGCTCACGGGCCTCCATTAGCAGGAACTGACAAGCACTCCAACTTCTCTGGAGTAAGCGCATTGAAAACAAACAGGAGAGCTTGACCAGCAAGGCAGGGAGTTTGGGGGCCTGGGTGGGATGAGAAGGCCCTCCCAACCCCTACTCATGGTGGCAGAGCACAGCTGGACCAACAGTTGAAAGGACAGTCCCTCCAGACTGCAGCCCTTCCCGGATTTCAGTGGGGACTATCCTGTGTCCTGGGATATGGGAAGATGTGGAGCTTCTCCGTGGGCTTGCAACCTCGCTCTTCTCCACTAGGGTCTTTGCCCTCCATGCTCTTTTGGTCAGCTACAGAGGTCATGGCCTGTTCCAGCCCAGGGAAGGCCCAGGAGGTCTGGGGGATGGGGGTAAGTAAAGCTGTTTTTGCTAGGATTCAGCTGCAACAGGAGTTTAATGAATTTGGTCAGTTCACAGAATCTGCCCACGCAGTACATCTCACCTTCTGAAAGGCTTCCAAAATAGGCCAGCCACCACTCAAGAGACAAAATGAAAAAAAGAAAAGGACCAAGTGACAAGGCCCCGGAGGCCTCTGCCCTTTCAGATAAGTCTAGGCAAGCTTTTCCAAGGAAATTTTAAGACAAATCAACAAAAAGCAAAAGCCAGCTGCTTTTTTTTTCTTTCCCATTAAGGATTCCGGGCAAAGAAAGATGTCACAAGTACACACCTGTGTGAGCCAGGAGGACCCAGTCTGTAGAAAATGGATGAAGCATTAAAGATACAATCCACACAATTGTTCTGGCTAATATTGACATTCACCGTCTGAGCTATTCTCATTAGGGTCATCAGAAAGCCACTCGTACATCAACAAAACTCCACAGACCCAGCTGCCCCCTCCAGTGGTTTCTCTCCAGGCACACGGTCACACCGCGAAGGAGACAAGTCCTATGCACACGCAGACAGTTATACAACACAGAGTTCCAGGCAGTGCCCTCCTCTGTCTCTCTCACACACATAATCGCATACAGTTGCATGGAGCCTAATAGACCCACACATCTGTGCACAGGCCGTCTCACACTTGCTCAGACTCACAGCCATGCAGTGAGGCATATGAGCGAGCACATCACACATGCCACGGTACCACAATGCAGCTTCCATCCCCTGGTCCTGCGTTTTCCTGCACTTCAGGCCTCCACAGAGAGCTAGCTCCCTCCTCCACAACCCTCCTGCGTGCCCTGCATTGCAGCCAGATGTTCCGTGGGCAGACCCCTCTATGAGCTGACAGGCAGTGATTACTGTTGCCAGCCCCACATTAGGAGAGAATTGAATGGGAGAGAGCCCCCTCCCGCCTCAGGCTCCCTACAATAGAGCCTTTGTGAGGTGCTTCACTGTCTGCCTTTCCTCTTCCTAACCAACCTACGTCAGGAGCAGCTCTGCCTGAGGAGAGAAGAAAGACAAAAGCAGGATCACAGGCCCTGACTGATCCACCCCATTCTGGGGTGGAGGGAGGGCTGTACTTTGGAGAGAAGGCTGTGTTCCTGTCTCCCCTTCTGCCTGGTAAATAATCCAGAGGGCTGCCTGAGGTAAACTCCCCCACAGAAGCCAGGGCTTCTATCCATCAGCCAGCCTTAAGCCTGTGAGTTGAACATTGGATGGGGCCTGGGAGAGGGATCTCATGCAGAGACCGGCAGGCCCCCAGAGATACTCATACAGTCTGCTCTGCCTCTCGAATTGCCCCCTGCAATCTGGTACATAAAGTTAGGCTATTAGACCAGCAAGAGTTAAGTTTCATGGGCTCCAGGGTAGACTTCAGTGGCTTCCGGGACTGGGGTAGGAGGGTGGGCAGATGAGAGTGAAGAGAAGAGGATATGTTGGGTAATTGGTGAGACCAACATCTGGGATGGTCACTGCCCCTCCTCCTTGCCCAAACCGCAGACGCTGTGGCAGCAGGAAAATCAGAGCGGTTCAGACCAAGGATTGTGCAACCCAGACCCGGGAAGAGCCAGTCTTACAAACTGGTGGGAGTGAGGACTTGGGCTCAGAGACAGAGTCCACTTCAGAGGGGAGACTAGACCCTCTTGTATGCTGCAGGCAGGTTCTTGCACTAGACTTCAAAGCCAGTAAGATCCACTTTCTGGTTCAAAATCTACCAAGAGCTGGAATTGGAAGCCTTGCTTTTGCTCCTGGGCTCCAGTGTCCCGCAGTCAGAGGGGCTGTGCCATGGGTGGTTCTCTGTGGTTGCTGCGGCGTACAGTGGGCGTGGAGAGGGAGGCATTTCGTCCAACCTTCTAAAGCGCCCCACAGGAAAATGTGTAACTAGAGAAGTTCCTGAGGGAGTGAGGGGAGCCCAGCCAATCCCTAACACACCAGGAGGCAGAAAACAGCCACAGGGACTCTGATCTGAGAGCTGCCCCAAACACACACAGGAGAGGAATGGTGGGTTTTCCTTTTAATGCAAAATGTTGCCATACAAAGTGATTTGGGGAAAGCCCCCTTCTTCCTCACACTGCAGGGGTGAATGAAGGAGGGAAAAGTTGTCTCCTTGAGTTCTTCTCTCCCTTGGGTCATACTGCTGTCTGGGGTTGACCCTATCCAAAGGTCAGGGTTCTGGGTTTGGGACTAAAATTTATGGACACAGAGCAGGAGTGAAGATTTGGGGTGTTTGCTATTTTGGTTCTAAAGGTTACTCAAGATCTGGAGTTTTACATAAAACAAAGGGGCTAGGAGAATTTGGTTGTTGTTATTGTTTAAAAATTAGGGGGTATGAGCCACCACTGGCCTTCATTTGAAGAAAGAACAGCAGGAGATCTAATAAGAATATAAACGTGTGGGGATAGGAGAACCAAAAGCACAGGGTGTTTACACTTCCTCCTCTTTCTTCCTCATCTCCAGCTTGTAGACGATCTGGTAGCCATCATCCCAGGCATACAGCTGGCGCTCACGGGGGTTATAGCGAAGACTGGCATGAGCACCATATCGGCGTGGAAAGTAAGAGAGTGCGGCCCGTTCAGGGGTCAGCGTACCGCTGGCGTCAAAGGAGCACTGAATACGGGCCCGGCTGGCAGGGCGGGTGTTGTAGACAACATATAGGGTCCCGCAGATGACAAAGGCTGCCTCTGCGTTCTCTCGGGGACATGGCGTGTCCCACTGCTGCTCCGTGTCAAGTGTTTGCGGATCTAACTTGGCTAGACACAAATGCCTGTCATCATCCCTAGTGGCATAGACAGCCCAAAGGCCCTCCTCGTCAGCTGCCAGGTCAATATACGTGTCTCCTGTCAGCCCGTAGGGGGGTATCAACTTCTCCGCCGGGAACACTGAGCTGTCCACCACTGTTCGGTTTGCCAGGTGAAATTTGATCAGCTGAAGAGTATCCTCCAATTCAGCACCGCCGCCCGGCCCTCCAGGAGGCCTCCGAGCATAATACAGGAAGCCACCATACACCAGCTGTCCCGTGCCTACCCAGGGGAAGGGCACCCGGATTCGGGAAGCTTTCCGGGCAGCCATGGCAAGGGTGAAGTCACGCAGCCTTGGAAAGACGAAAGCTGTGTCATTCTGTGTGCCATCTAACACGTAGATCTTCTCTGCTGGCCCCAGTGGATCCTTGGTCCATAGACCAGAGGCGCCACCAAACCGCTTCAGGATCTTCATTGACCTCACCTGAGAGATGGTGTAGCCACAGTCTGGTGAGGAAGAAGAGAAGCACAGGAGAATACAGAGGCCAAGAGTTAGATAATGTATAGCAGAACTCCCCCAGGGCGGGCCACCTGGAGAACAGGGAGACGTCCCTATGTGTGGGTTCACTCATGGAGGGTTAAGACGTGGGGGACCAATAAGGCATGGGCCTCTAGAAACTCTTTATGGACTTGTCATTAGGAGTTTCTTCAAAATGTATTCTTGAAGACGGAGCCACGGCGGCTTTGGACAAGGAGAAAAGCAGGGAAGAGGAGTTCTGAGATCGGGTCTTTTCTGAGTCTCTTACCTGTCACCATGTCATACTTCTCATTTCTTCGGCCCTTGCCTTTGGCCCCAGGGCCTCCAGCCGCCTTCTCATCCAGCTCCGCACAGGGCAAAGCTGGGTTCTGAGTCTCCAGATAGTCCACTTCCCGTTCCAGACGGTCCACTCTCCCCGAGATGGTGTCTGCCTCAGTTCTGAGTGCTTCGCGCTCCTTCTCTGCCACCTCCAGTAGGGGCAGCATCTTGTTCTTGAAGTCCCGCAGCTCG
>LOEQ01003482.1:192721-213793 GCA_001685075.1 Bramus lutescens
TGAAGTCAAATTTCTACAGCTCATTGGCGCCACCTTGTGCTGAGCACCTAAGGCCATCGCTCATGATACATAGAAAAACCGGAGTAGGACTTGACCCATTTGGAAAAAGTACCCAAGCAAGCCAAGTGGGTTGAATTTGTAGCTTTTCTTTAAAATACAGGACTCTCTATAGAGTACTGTATCTCTGATTTAGCCCAAGGAAAGAAATGCAGAAGGTAAAAATCAACAATAAAACCTGAGGTTGTTTTGTTGAACTAGCGGACTTAAATTAGGACCTAAGAGCTATTCAACATGACTTTTCAGGTAATCCCTTGCCAAAATGGGAGGGTACAGCAGGGACAAGCTAATTTACATTCATGGATATAGGGGGCGGCAGCCTGAAAAAAATACAATGTAGCTAAGTCAAAACAAATGCATTCTGACTTTCCTATCACTGGGAGAGAACAGACGCCTCTCTTGGTTAGGGTTCATTCAGTAGGGTATTTCTAAGCATTCTCGTTTCTTTTTTTATTATTTTTAATGTTATATATACTTTTGGATAGCTGTATATAGGTATGTGCATGTGATACAGGTGCCTGTGGGGACGAGGGGAGGGCATCAGATCTTCCAGAGCTGAGTTATAGGAGGTTGTGAGGGGCCTGACATTGGTGCTGAGAACTGAATTCTACAAGAGCAGTCCACCCTCAACTGCTAAGCCATCTCACGAGCCCCAGAGTTTCTCAGGTCTACCCAGCTAAAACTGCAAATCTGCCCAAAGTAAATTAACCGGCCAGTGTAAAGTTAGGCAGGAACATACATCAAAAAAGACAAACAATTTACTCAGGGACCTGCAGTGATTAATCTAGACAGATTCCTGTTTCTTTGCATGAGAAAACTTGGGAATCAAGAGAAATTTTGTTGTTTTTGATCAGAGGTTTGCCTTGTTTTTAAAATTTATATTTTTATATTTCTATATGGGTGTGCATGTATGTGCCTACAGAGGCCAGAACCCCTGAACCGTGAGGCACCTGATCTGGGTGCTGGGAATGGAACCCATTCCTCCCTAAGAGCAGCAAGTGCTTTACCGCTGAGTCACCTCTCAAGGCCCAGGTTGTTCTTAAAAAGGGGCCAAGCTCCAACACGGCCCAGGGAGGGAAACAAAAACATCTTTCTGCAGCTCTTGTTTTCACTCTCCTGCTTTAAATGTTTGGTGACACACACTGGGAGAGAAGTTAGGTAGCTCATCTCAAAAGCCATCTGCCT
This sequence comes from Bramus lutescens, assembly GCA_001685075.1. Classification (NCBI taxonomy): domain Eukaryota; kingdom Metazoa; phylum Chordata; class Mammalia; order Rodentia; family Cricetidae; genus Bramus; species Bramus lutescens. The sequence continues at coordinate 193,964 of LOEQ01003482.1, forward strand.
TTTCAAGGGCCAGAGTCAGGAGTCCAGGGCCCTGGAGGCACTTTTTACTCTTGGGAAGTATTTCTCACAAAACTATTCATTTCCATTAGAGTCCTGTACAAAGATCTCCTAATGTAAGAGTATTCTACTCATGTTCAAACAGAACGTTTAGTCACTCCAGACATGTCATTAATCGAACCCCTTTATGCCCTAACTAGGAAGTAAAAACAGCCACAGCCAGAAAATTTACCCATTTTATTGATGCATTACAATTGCTCTACTTTTTACCATATTATGTAGAAAATACTGAAAATACAAGCTACTTTGTAAAACCAAAGACAGACATTGAATCCAAAGATAAACTATGTTTTACACAATGGACCCTTTTCCCATAGTTAGTATTAAATTTTAAATAGCTATTTCTTTTGTTAAAATGATTATTTTACATACTCCCTAAGTACACCTGCATTACAAACAAAGCTCAGTAATTCTCAGAACTACCTGTTTCTAGAAGCTTGTTGTAAAAGGAAGCACACAACCAGGAAAGGGAAAAATAAAACAAGTTTAAATCACACACAGTACCTAGCATATCAAATACATTTAATAAAGTAGGAATTCCATTGCAATATCAAGGATTCAAAGCAGAAATACTAACATTACATATAATGTACATATAATGTACTGCTACATATAGTGAGATTATTTTTCAAGCTCAATTGAAACCACCCATTATATAAAGTTTAGCAACAAACAACCATGGAGACATGGAGACATGCTGCACCATCCATCAGTTAAAAAAAAAAANAAAATACAAAGCAGGCTCGGCCATTCCTGCCACTGAGAGGCAACTTCATTTCCTACCCTAAAACAAACCATCTCAACTAGTAAATCTCTGCATAATAAATAATGCAGGATAAAGCACACATTTCTGTGCTTGCCTGGCAAAGGGAAGTCAAGCTAAGCCCCTCTAGTGGAGGATGGTGGATGAGCAACCACAAAGGCAGGCTCTGAATGGCCTGAATTGTTTGAAATGGGGTGCTTATTCCTGGGGTTGGCATTTCAGGGGAACCTGACAGTGACTGGGAACTCTGGAGTGATTATGCGCCCTGGTGTGCCTGGGTGGCTCTATGAACCCCTTTCCATTTCCTCTCCTCTGGAAAGGGAGAAGCTAGAAATGCAAGTTCTAAAACAGGATTTAAAGCCTTAAGCTAGTCCAAGGTCAGGCAATGCTGACCCAGGTCAGAGGCTCACTATATTCATGGGGCTTCCTTCCATGCCAGCAGGGCAGACAGTCAATGTCTAAGCCCCGGGACAGAATGGATGTAAAACCATGTCCAGCATACACACTAAGCAGACAGGTGGGTGATCTTTGCAGACTAACAACCTCAAAGCCTGTCAAGTCACACTGCTAGCCAGATGTTAAAGGCGATGATGTGAGCACTTTGGCGTTCTCTTTTCCTGTGGATTGAAGACACCCATCTTCAGTAACTGCTTATTGGATGAGGGGACACGCTGGGCGTTGGTTTGTTTTTTTTCCCCTGCATCTCATTCCTACAAAACCAATAAATTTTGTCCCTTGTAGAGAGGAAAGATAAAGTACAAAAATTTCTGATTAGAAACTAGAACTGTATTTAAACAAGAAAACCAGAATGCTTGGGGAAAAGGAGGCACAAAAATCACACACACTGACTTACACTGTTTAACACTAGTGACAAACTACACAAACGCGTGGTTGTCTCAACAACAGAGTGCTGAATGTACAGCTTAATATGATAAGTAAAGAACAGACAGAAAATACACCATGTTCCTGGCAGGCGTACTGACTACCTGCCCCATCCTGGAAACCCCTACTCGCCACGATGAAGAAACTCCAAATTCGCTGACAGCTCCTCGATGTTTCACCTGGTTCAGAGCTTGCTGACCAGGCTCCATGAAATCTCCCATCTCCATCCTGCACCTTCCTGACACCATCTCTATACAGAACCAATCCTAGACTTATCACTCAAATGTAATCTTCGATTCAGGTGGAACACATCTGTAGCTCAGGGTTAACCTTCTCCCCGCCAATCCTTCATGGGCAGGGATGTCCTCATCCCCAGTACCTTCAACTTGACCCTAATCCAAGGAGGAGTTGAATACTAGGACAATTTCACAGCTAGAAGGGCCCCAAGAATGTACATGTTGTTACAAAGAAACCTCAAAAACCTTGGTGATTCAAGAGGCTTTGGTTTCTGTTTAATATTCTTCACTTCACTGATTCAGAAGCCTTTCTGTGAGCTTCTTGTCACCAGTAGTTTCTACAAAAGCCTCCTCATAATATGGGGACATGTTAAGCAACACAACAGGCTCTTTGGTATAAACACATCTGTTACATGCTTTAAAAAAAAAAAAAACAACAAGCAAATAGTTTACTAGTAATGTCACCTATGCCCAGGAAGGACTACTGCATGGGAAAAGAGAAAAAGAAATCCCATCCTAAGTGATTGCACATACTTTCAAATATGCATATTTAGTACTGGCTTCACTGTCTCACCTGCTCCCTGAACTCTTGCGGAAGCCAGGTAGCAAGGCACAGAGAGAGAGAGAGCCACATAGGGGAATGCTTCCATGAGAACTGAGCTAAGGATCCAAAATGAAATGGGACAGAAGTGGCAGTAAAGAAGGAAGGCTGCTGTTTTGATTTTTCTCTGTTGGCAGGGAGACTGAGAACAATTTACACAACACAGCTACTAAACCTGTTCTGTTAAATCCCAGTGAACAGCTTGAGGTCCTCTGGGGCTTGCTGGTCCATCCTAAGGCAAGCTCACTGTAAACTCTATTAACCACTACATTATATAAGGCACTACAATAAGGGAAGAGAGGAGAGGAGAGGGGGAAGGAAAAGACACACATTGAACAACTCCTCACCAGACACACCTGTGCAAAACAATCCCAAGGATCTCCTCTCCTTGCAGGCAATGCCCCTGCTCACTCAGCACTACAGTAATATGCTCTAATATAATTGCAACTTACATTCCAACAAGTATCAGTTCATTTTGGTTTAAATACAATGGAGACATAATCCATCTCCGGGGTAACACTGGAGGATCAGATACACACTAAATACACAATTCAAGTGTAATCACTACACAGTCGATTACAAATAACATTTTGGGTTAGAGGAAAAATTGTTATATTTTTCTAATCAATATGTACATATTTAATTATGCAAAATATTAAAACACCACCATTACAAAACTTCTAAAATATTTTTAAATTCAGTAATAAACTTTTAAAATATTTTTTGCAGTTCCTACATGCACTTATTATATAAGTCTTAATAAGAGAGCATTCAATTTGCTGTTGGCATACAAAGGAAGCTACTTGAAAGTATAAAAGCTATACACAACTTATCTGGTTTTAGTTCTTTAGCTTTCCCCTCAGATAAGTCACATGAAACAGAAAGGAGAGATGAGAAAAACACAGAGGTGTGTTACTGAAAATTCATAGAAATCTTGGGCAAAGCTCACCAGTGCCAGTTATCTCTTCCTAGCGAGAGATTCTTCATACTGTTGTATGCAAAACAAAATGAAACAAAAAACCCACCACACACATCATTTCACTGGCTTTTCTAGTGGAATTTAAGAATTTAAGTTGAACCATAGAGAGGAGGACTTTAAAAAAAATAATCCAAGAAAGAATTCATGGTGCTCTGTTGAAAAAGAATCCTTGGTGGACACAGGTCCTCTCACACCGAGGTCCAGCAAGTGGTGGACTGCCTTTTTAACATCACTCCGCAACGAACTGAAGCAACTGCAAACATTTCAATACTTAGCCACTTTTGCCAAAAGTAGTAATAATTGCCCAATAATGAAATACAACATGGAAAAAAAACCTAAATCACTTTAAGCTTCAATGTGCCATTAGCAAAGACAACTTTTGAGTAAAAATGTCTGACAGGAAAAGTACAGCCTTGAAAAAGCTGCTTATAAAATAAAAGGCAAGAAGTCTTGGTTTTTAAACAAACAAAAAGTAATGACTTTTTCTCATCTGTTACATTTCAAATCTTTCTATTAGTATTTTTCCTCTGACCAGCAATCTTAATAAAACAAAGTAAAGAAACGCTTCACTTGTTTTTAAAAGCATTTATAGAAATAAAGAGACAAAATGTATGTCAGAGGATAACATCAGAATGATCTTTCTTCCTTGGTGAGTGCAGAAGATGGGCTTCTCAGCTCTTCCAAAGTCCAAAAATGCTGTCACAAGAATAAAGAATTAAAAAATGGGGCAGACTTGGGAGACTACAACAATGCAGTCAACACCAACACCGAGAGCGGTTCCCCAGAGCAAAGCCTTCTGCTTCAGTGGACCCCTGCAGAACAAGCTGTGGGCTAGGAACTTCCATGAGAAGACAATGGAGGTGTTCACCAGAGCCCATTAAGAACTCAGGGCCAGGAGCAGGCAGCCATGAAGCCTCCCTGGTGCTCATCAACTACAAATAAGAATACTGACTGATCTTGGTAGGACTCAGTGGGTATCCAGTGTAAATTGTTGAGCCTCGGGAAGACCCAATGTAGGACTGAGTGGCAAACTGGTGTTGGTACTGAGCAGGGGCCACGCTGGCAGAAGTGAGGAGGCTAGGCCCAACACTGACAGGAACCTGGTGCACCAGAGTGCTAGGGTGGGTGGTGTAAGCTGCAGCATGCCTTGAGGAGCCCTGCGGGGAGAAAAGATGAGCAATGGAACTTGTGGAACCAAGTGCAGCGGCAGAAGTAGGAGCAGCATACGTATACAGGTGAGGCTGGCTTGGCAGGTGAGCAGGGGCTGGGGCCAAGTGTGGGTGCCCCGTCGAGTGCAGTGGGCTGCCATGCTGGAAGGCGTAGGGGGCTTGGGAGAGTGGGGCCACAAATGCCTGCTGTCTGCGGGGAGCAGGGTTGCTGCTTCTTTCCTGCGAGGTTGGAGCTGACGATGACTGCTGGTTCTGGAAGGAGGAAGAAGGGAATGAGGAGTCTTGAGGTCAGTCTGGTTCACGGCACCAAAGGCCTTGAGGTTCTGATGTGTACTGTTTCAGGACTACCTTGGAACAAACTGGCAGTCGATGCTGTAAGAAGATAGCCAACTATGCCTCTGCCTTTTGGAAGAACAGATCCTAACTCTGTTCAAGAAAGCAACGGTTTGCTCATAGGTATGACAGTATGAGAGGAAGTGGAGAATCGAGTTCACAGGGGTGTCCATGCCTGCATGTTAGTAACTTAATACACCCTATCCTGGAATCCGTGGTTTTTCTTTAACCTTCCTTGCTGTTTTCTTTTGCTCTCCTCTAAGGTCTCCACAGGCCTCTTAAAGTGTGGAACCTTGAGTGCACACACTAACTCCATTTCCATTTGCACCTCCATGTGTTCTCCACTCTCTCCCACACACAGCTAAAACTCATTCTGATACCATATGAACACCAAAGTTTTAGTTGAGAAGAAGGGGAACAGAAATGGAATAAAGTACCCCTTACTATCCCGTCAGAAGATCACATGGCAGGGCAGGAGATGTTCCAAACTCTAGGAACAGGCAGGGTTAGACCCAGCTGATTTAAGTGGCTTCTCTGTCTTGACTCAGGCAAACAGTATAAGGCTCCAGTTACACACGGCCTGGAGACAACGGAAGAGAATCTGGTCCAAAGCATGTATGGTGGTGCAGTGCATCGCCAACACACTCACAGATCAAATGAGACACATAGCACATGCAGGTACGACGCAGGCACAGAACACCAGGTGGTCAACACAAAAGGAGCTTCATTTGGCTTTATTCAGAAGTCCAGCCAGAAGCAAGGTTCTCCAGAGAGTAACAACAGGGGAGAACTCAAACAGAAGGTAGCAGCCCCTAGCGCTTACCTGGCTAAGGTTGAGTGGCTGCACTGTGCTGGTCCCCCCTCGTTGAGCTCGGTACCCTGTGGGGGTGATACAGCATCCAGATGATTGCCCACTCACTGAGGCCACTGGCTTGGTCTTACTGCTAAGGAGACCTAAAAATGGATCAAGGGTTAGCATCATTGCCCTAAAGTCCACATTTGTAGTTTGTAAGAGTTAAGGTCTCAGTATCTTTATTTCCTCAATTACATTTGTGCCACAACAACAGAAACTATATTATCCATCCCTTCTCTGTCTTTCCACAAAGCCCACAAAGACCCTTAAATGGTCACTTAAGTAAAATTATCTAGTCTCCTATTACATAGAGGACGCACACAGTATCCTCAATAAACCTATACTTTTATGTAGGAATGGGGTTAAATAAAAATGACAATGGGGAACTCAGAAAGATATTTGTAATTCTTAGAATATTTAAAGGTTCAAAGGGTCTAAGATGAAGGCAAAATTCTATCCTTTGGGGTATGTACTTGTCTTCACATTCCAAGAGATTAAAGAATGATAGAATATAAAAGTTGGCTTTTTTCTGTGTTTCTGGTAGGAAAACTGGACTGTGGATTATATTATTAGGGATTAATATTATTCATGTATAATATTTATATTCCTAATAATTATATTCAGAAACCTGGTATCAGTCTCCAAGGCAGCTGACTACCCCTATGGAGGAGAAGCATACTGACTTAATACAAGTTCTTAAATCAGAACCTTTTAAGGCCTATAAGCAGAAAGTAGCATAACCCATAAATACTATTTATGTGTAGGACACAGATGGCTATTATAACATCAAAAGCCATCCCTCCCATTCTGTTGTGGGATATTTGATCACACTTTGAACCTCAAGTTTGCATTTGTGTTGATTAAATAAAATTAACCTTGGGTCAGGAGGCTGAGTTAGCAACTAGCTGACAGAAAGCAATCATAGAGCATCAGAGGGCATCCAGGAGAGAGAGACACACAGGAAGTTAGCAGGGTGGAGTTTGGAGTGGCACAGGTTTTTCTGGTTTGGTGGAGTGGAAGCACGGGGCTATCGGGGATGCCAACAAGGAGAAAAGGTCAGCTTTTTGCAACTAAGCATCTGAGCTCGCAGGTTTTCACCACAGCCTTTGAATTTTGAGTATTATTTATAAATAGAAGGATAGATTTTTAGTTAAAGCTACCTTTAGCTGCAGCAACAGAGCCAGTGCCAGAAGGCTGAGTCTGAGCAGCCAGGCCGCTGCAATGCTGGCTGAAACCGCAATAGATTAAGGCCCAGTCACTGTGCCGAAGCTAAAACAACACCCTTCCTTTGCAATGAAGTTGCCAATAGGAAGTTGCTGCCTAACAAGACTACCTTTCCTGGGCCCCTCTGCATCTAGAGTTAAGACAGGTTTGTCTCCTGCAAACTTCTGATAGGATGCTAAGAATTCCAAGGTTCTGGTTCTTAATTCCACGCAAGCCTAGTGATCAGGGACACTTGCAGTGGGAAGTCATATGAGTAAAAGTAAGCTTCTGTTATGAAATCACACTAACACAGGACCAAACAGCAAAAATCAATGGAAGTAACTAGGTAAAAATGAAACTAACCAAGTATCACTGCTATGACTGGAAGTCTAAAGGGCATGTTAAAGTCATTTTTAAGGGATTTATTTTATTTTTATGCATGTGTATGTGTGTCTATGTTTGAGGGTGCCCGGAGTCCAGAAGGTGGTGATTTTCCCCTACCAGGTGGAGCTAAATAGGTAGCTGTATGGTCCTTGATGTGGGACTGGGAATCAAATTCAGGATTCTGGTAGAACAGCAAATAGCCTTAACCACTAAGCCGTCTCCAGCTCATGGTCATCGTTAGTATTATTAAATTATTATAAATTAAACCTATTCTAGATCATCAAATTCAAATCACATGTAGCAGGCCAAACTGCTTACTCGGTTCTTCCTGCTACTTAAGGTATGTCTTATCAACTTTTCCCACTAGAGATGAATATACCTAAGATACTATACTGGCACCAAACACAACCTTATTTTCATATCAATCCAAGCAAATAAATGTAGAAAGATAAATTGATGCAAACAAACTCTGCTATTATGAAGAACTGATTTCTGAATTAAGCACTGTTTAAGAATATCTACACTTAGTCTTAACCACTGGCATAGTTTAACTAAATATTAAACATATAAATATCTAAGGAAAATTCAACTCTAACAGCTAAGACCCTTTTTACCTGAGGTCTGGGTTGCTACAGTGCAGTCACCAAGTTGAGTTTTCAGTGGAGGCACAATGATGGTACGGGTGCCAGTGCCATCTGTGGCAGTTCTGCCAGGTCCTTCCAGAAGTGACCCACTGTTGCCCCGGAGAGCACTCAGAGTGTCAGTGGAATATGGGCTGCTCAGGGAAGAGTCAGAATCTGGAGAATCATTGACAGTAACATAACTGATGACATTAGACCTCGCCTTCAGGCTCGAGCTGAAGAGAAGAAAATGCAGACAATTATAACTGCCCGTTTTGGCAATGTGTCCTACATGGTCTGTGGTTCTCTTGTAACAATGACAGCAGTAACCACAGCAGCAAATGGCTAAGAAGCATTTATTCTGTATTTTCACATATTATACAAACCAGCGAATCTTCCCAACCCTGAACAACTGGCACTATTAACCCCATTTTGTTGACATGGAAATTGAAACATAGTCCAGGGATTCATAAAGATTACACAAAGAATAAATGGTAAAGACAGCACTCAGACCCAGAACCCAAAGATTTTAAAGTCCACAACTAATCCATACTGCCTCTTAGCTATTCTTGTTTATATTCTTTCAATAATATTCTTCAAGCACTGCTTTTCCTCCTTTATCATTTCATTAGACTAAAATGTTCCTGATGTTATCTTTAATCTGACTTTTCACTATAGGTTTTATTTTTGTTTCTTTGAGACAGAGTCTTGTTATATATCAGAGTATAGCAAGAAACTCAAAATCCTCCTGCCTCTGCTTCCCAAATATTGGAAGAACAGGCGTGAGCTGTAATACCATAGCCAGCTTCACTATGTTTTTGAAAAAGATTCCTTTGTGACTCTCACTTTGCCATTTTCAGCTTCCTTATTTTTTTAATAGGACTGGCTTCAGTCAAAGAAATACTGGCTATATTTCATTCATAATTTTGCCATTACTCTGCTTTCTCTTCCCCAAAGCAGTGCAATGGTCACTTTCAAAACCTGACTTGCAAGTTTACCATCTTTCATATAATACTTTTGAAAGGCCCAAAATGCTTTCTAATTTTGCTTTTCTAAGTTTATTCAAATTTCACTTAATAGGCTGGGGCTATGGCTCATTAAGAGTGCGTGCTGCTCTCTCAGAAGTCTAGAGGTCAGTTTCCAGCACTGAAGTCAGGCAGCCTTAACCACTGTAACTCTAGCTTCAGGGGGTCCCATGGCCTCCTCCAGCTTCCAGAGGAACCTGAGCAGAAATATAAAATTTTTATTTCATTTGCTTATTTGTTTATTCACAGATTTTTAAGGCAGGGTCTCACTGAGTAGTAGCCCTTTGGCTGGCCTAAAAATTGCAATGTAGACCAGGCTGGCTTTGAACTCATCATAGAGATCTGCCTGCCTCTGTCTCCGAAGTACTGGGATTAAAGACATATGGCACCATACCCAGAAATAATAAAGCTTTAACCCTCAGTTATAATTCTGTAACACTTCTTAATTTAATTTCACATGTGAATTGTAGATAAAAGGTTACACCTAACACCAAAAGCTCATCGAAAAACATAACACAGACCAATCAAGGCATTAGCCATTCACACTAAGAGAAAGGTATGGCACATAGTTCCTAAACTCAGCGGTTCCCTCTCAGTAAGCTGCTCACTTGATGATGTGACTTAAATGAGGTGTCCCCATAAGCTCACTTGGTTCCCAGTTGGTGGAACCTTTAGGAGGTACTGCTTTGCTAGAGAAAGCATACCACTGGATCAGGGTTTGGGGATTTAATAGCTGGCCTTACTCCCTGTTTCGCTCTGCTTCCTCTCTATGGATCAAGTATGAATAGCCAGCTTCCTGTCAGTCCAGACTCATGCTCCTGCATCCATGTCTTCCCCACCATGATGGAATGACCATAGCTATCCTCTCTGAAACTCTAAACCAAAACGTACCATTTCACCCCTAAATTGCTTTCTGTCATGGTGTTCAATATAACAACATAAAAATAACTAATACGCTTGCAAAAATGCTAGAAGGAAATAAGCTGATTTTAAGTTCTTCACCTTTCAGATCATATAAGGGTAAGGGTCCTACCCTTCCCAACAAAGCCTTCCCAGATTAAGATATATATGAGTTTCAAATAATTTGTCTATTTATTATAATGAACTATTCTTTATACATTCCTGTTATGGCTGTTTTCAGGATAGCCATATCAAATTGCTCTCTAATGCGTTTGAAAGACTGATTTATTTTTGAAAAACATTACAGAAAACTTGACAGGGTTCAGTTGCGAGCATTTCTGAGTTTGACTGACATGCTTACAAATTATTTTTCTGCTTGTTCTTTTTGTTTTTTCAGTCAAAACTGACCAAAGGTATACTAGCATTAACAGTCAAAGACAAGACAATGCTTGGCAACCATCGGGCTAGCTTTACCTATTGGGCTTATATTTGTTGTCCTCTTCTTCATCAGTGTCACTACGGATAGTGATGACGCTCACAGGAGGGCTGGGGGTATCTGGAATGATGATTGGCTGGTGCTGATCTTGGACCGGGACGAGAGAATTGTAAGAAGATGTGGTACGCAGAGGACTGCTGCCAACCAGAGAATAAACTTGGGAAGGCAGAACTTCCAGAGAGGATCTGTAGGGAAAGTTCACAAGTTCAGACTATTTGGTCCTTGCCCCTACCCTCCCAACTGTGCATCTTTTCCTTTGACTTTCTAATTGCCTTCCGGTTCTTTTTTACCTGATCATTATGATAACACATTTAGTTATAAAAGTTCTAATGAAAAATTAATGATTCTGGCTACTGTTTCCAAAGATAAGAACAGTAAAATATAAAAGAATTTACATTTTTATGCACCTTTGTCTCCAGGTTAAGTTACTTGCCACAAAGCCTGATGATATGTAGGAGAGAACTGACTCCTGTACGTTGTCCTCTAACCTACAGACACCTGCCAAGGCATGTGCATCACACTCATGAGCACACACCCCATATCACAGCATACAAACAAGAAAAGTAACAAAAAATGAAAACAATATAAAGGTGGCCCGGGTTCAAAGTGACAGCAGAGATGAAGCATGAGCATATTGAGGACACACGTGCCCAGATGAAAAGGTCAGTTTAAGTGCAATTAGCAAGCCCTTGCTTCATACCCAAAATACCTACAATGTAACACCCTGAATGCTGGACAATGTAACTCTCAAAGTCTTAACCATAAGCTCTAACACAGACTTACTTGGATGAGACGGGAGCAGATTGCTTATTCTTCTTTGAAGGGAGGGAACTAGATTGTTGTTGTCTGACAACATGGGCAACACCAACATTCAGAGGCTGAGCAGTGGCCAACGTCACATGGTTAGTTAGCAAAGAAGGCTGCTGCATGATAGTGCTGTACTGGTTGCCATGAGAGTGGGCATTCCTATACCAACATAAAGAAACAGAAGAGTGACTCTCCAAACCTCCGGAGTCCAGGAGCGAACAGGTATTAGAGATGAAGAGATTAAGCACAGCTGTGTTTTACTTTTATGACCAGTCACTGGGATTTTAAGGCTTTAAGACCTCACTATGTTCTCTTTAATGACTTAAGGCCTTGTTTAAATGAGAAATGATTCCTGACCACAGAACCTGCATTTTCATATATTCCAAATTTGCTTATGACTCCTTTTCTAGACTAATGAGTCCTTTTCTCAAAGAATTTCAAATATAAAAATTTCCCTAATTTTCTTTCCAGTCTCTTCATATCAAGTATCCCCACTCCACAGGCTCCTACCCATACACATTTCTCAGACAAAGAGGGAGTGCTTGCCTCCAGTCTGCTAGCTGCTGGCTACTCCCCATGGCCTCTGGAATCACTGCTGTAGGCTGGACAGAGTTATGTAGAGCCACCCCAGGCAACTGCTGCCAAGTTGAAGGTAGGAGAATTTGTTGTGTTCCTCCAGGCCAAGCTTGCTGCAAGGAAACACATAGAGAAAGGTCCAGACTTGACTTATTCTTAGCTTTTGATTTTGTTTTTCAGATGAAAGAAAAATTGTATTAAAAAAAAAGTTTGTAGACTGTTAACTTGCAGAGATAAAAGAAAAAAGAAAGACAGTACTGAGGGCTTACTCATGGCTGCAAGAATTGTGGAAAGAGAAGAAGCAAACTGTTCTCCTTTGGCTGTCACCATAACCTGACCAGCAGGGCACTAAGAAACAAGGGTCCCTGCAATATGAGTCTCTGTGTGTCGAGAAAAGGAAGCTGAAGGTTCAGGTATACCCTGGTGAATAAAAGCCTCTAAAATACATCCTTTAGAAAGAGTTAAGAGGACTCTCTTGAGATTGAAAAATAGAAATTCCAAAACTTGAAGGCCAATCAGATAAGACACGAGATCAATTCAACCCTTAAAATATAGGGCAGAATTGCTCCCTTTATTAGAAGGGTGGAAAACACAGCAGACATGGATAACCAAATACCAAATCCCTTGGTAAATAAGCTTCTGCCGGCAAAAGAGGTAACAACATTATTTATAGTCATATGATAGAATTAAAAAATAAGTCAATGAGCAAATACTTTTTAAAATAATTTTTAAAGCACCACATTATCTTAAAAGTTGTCAAAAATTTCTGAAAAAAAATATATAACATATTTGGAAGTTTCTTTTTTAAACCTGAGTTCAATAGTTCAATTATCTACTAGGGTACATATGGTTCTATTTCATTAATTTCAAATTTAAAGACTATCAAAACAGTTTTAAAAATATTTCTGCAAGTAACAGATCCACCTGTTATAAATACTGGTTCCAAACAAGAAGCCCTCTGAGCAGAGAAACTGCAAACACGTCTGCTACCATACGTAGAATTTAAAACAAAACAGAACAGAACAGAAAACAAGAGAAGATGTTAAGTCACACCATGCGTCTTTCCATAAGCCAACACCTGCACAAGACAAAGCATGTAGTTTAATACAAAGCAAGAAATAACATTCCAATGTGAGGCAGAAATCTGGCGTTCCAAGCGACGAACTGTTTTGACACAGGAAAAACAAAAAAATGCAAAGCTTAACAAATGGCTAGAGCAAACTTAAAGAGAGCAGCGAAGGTGAGGGGTCAACTGACATTTCTAATCTCAAAACTACAGGTGTGCAAGTTAAAACGTGGACCAACCACATTGGAATTATATCTGACTCCCTAGCACTTGGGTTCTATGTGTATGAGAAACAATCCACAGGTGACAAAGACTTTTAAACTGAAAAACAAACAAGTTCCATCCACGTATGTTTCTGTGTTTTCATTCATGAATACTTGAGAGATAACAAAAGAAATGTAAATCCACTGTGAAAGTAAGAAATACAAGGAATTCAATAGTATCATTTGGCTTGGAGAGGCTTACCTAATTGTACATTTCAAATAATGAAATGCTGGATTTAAAATAAACAATTCTAACTTGCCCAAATAAACCAAAACCAAACACATCCAAACTTATGCTGAAGGTTACAAATCCTGAAATGCACTTCAAAGCAAGCCATATTTGTTTTTTCCAGCTCTGAGCTGGACTCACCTACAATTGCAGCTGTCAACACTGACTTCTCCCTCAAGACTTCTAGTAACAAAGATACTGTATTTGCAAGTTTGTCAGCCATATTTCCTTCTTTGTATTAGAATTTATTTTTAAAATATTTTCTCAAAAACATTCCTACAAATAAGTTCATTTTTAATTTTGACCGACAATATGATCTAAGTGTATTTTAAAGGAAGATAAAAGGTACCATCGATCATGAATGCCAAAAGTACTACCTTCAGTCAGAGACAGAAGTTAGTGTTAATGATAAAGCAATACCTTAAGACCCTTTTAAACATTTCTACATATACAGAAGTTTTAGAAGATTAAGATAACAAAAGGGGGGCAGCTAGCTTGGTAGGGAGTTCAAAGTTTGGCATCTGGATACCTGTATCAGGGCCAAATGGAAGGCCATGTTCTTCAATCTCAAGGGCCAAGGATAAGAAAGGCAGAAAGGTGAGAGTATTAAAGCTCTCCTGAGGCTACACAGAGAGCTTTAACCACACTAGGCTGATCCTTAGAGTCAAACAATGCTTCAGCAAATGTTGGGGAGGAAGTAATGAGACATTAAAGATGTAGCAAGAACACAGCCACAAGATGGCACATGCTTCCATGCCCTCTGCAAAGACTAAGCTAGTTTGTTGGTTTAAATGAGAAAACCAGAACAAAACAAAAACAAACAGGAAAAAAAATAAAAAAGAAAGAAACCAAAGAAACTCCGTTAGTAACACAATCAAGCGAGGGAATTACCAGTACAGCAGCAGTCTGTTCAACCAGCGCCGGCCGGCCGGCTGCGCAGCTCAGGGTAAAGGGCACCGCGTACTGCGGTGTGATGGTGGCTACTTGAGGGTGGAGAGTTGCTACCATTAGTGGTGTACAGCTTCCCTGAAATGTAGATTAGGCAGGTGAGTGAAATAAGCACCGAGGCAGGTTTTCTGGATTCAGAAGGGTTCGCACTCCCCCCAAGTTATTACTGACAATGAACTAATTTCATGGCACCTAAAACACACACCAAACACAACTTTTCCCTTTCAGCTGTGAATGGCTTTGGCCCACTATGTCAAAAGTCAATGGTATCAGGCAAAAAAAGTATAGGACTCTTTGTTGGACCAGATTCAGAGCATCCATTCTATAAAACATAGGCATTTCATTTATGAAGAAATTGTCCTCCTACTCACACAATAAGTTTGAGATTTCAGAATTTCTTGTATATCACAGGCCACAAACACTAACAAATAGCATTCAAAGTATAATGTTGTATACCATACAAAACCTTCATGATTTTGTCTGTGACCTTAGTTTCTTAATCATCTGGCAAAACAACATTTTAAAGTTTTTCTACTAAACACATAAAATGAAGGATTATATTTGAAGAAGTAGCCTGATGTGACCTAGCCTTAACTCTTAGAAAATTCTAAGACTAAACAAAAAAGGACACCAAAGGGCAAGGATGAAACCCTAATTTTACAGCAAAAAAAAAAAAAAAATGCATGTGTACTACCTTAACCATTTCTCAAGGTCTAAAATGTCACCTCTACAAGTCTAAGGAGGTAATAGAAGAGCCACAAAAGACGGGAATTATAATTTGTTCTATTATAGATGTTTCATTCTAAGACCTCTGAATCAAGTGCAAGAAAGATTTTACACTCAAAGCAAGTTTTTTGGTTTTTTTTTTTTTTCAGGATAAAATATCTGATTCTCAATAGTGCTTCAGCAATAGTGAGCATGTTGTTCTGGCTTTTACCTGAGTAAGTACTCCTGACTGTATCTGTAGTGGCTGAGCAGCAGGCGCCTGGGGTACAATTGGCACAGCATTATCCATCCTCACGGGGAATCCAGAATGTTTTGTTGTTGCTTGCAGCCCAGCTAGTGGGAAAAACATTATATTTAGGTTGCTTTGCTGGGTGTAAGAATACTGTGGGTAGGTTGTCATTGGGGGGATACTTTTAGCTTTTTTCTATTGCTCAGGTTTTCATTCTAGACACTTAAGACAAAGCCCTTCATTCACAAAAATCATTAAGAAAAGGAAGCTCTATTCCCTTCAGGTTAACTTAGTGCAAAGGCGTTTCATATATGGCAGTATGGAATATTTCAATGCATATGTGATGAACCCCACTGCCTAGGTTTCAAACTGTCTACTATAAATGACTAGAACACTTTGGTCATAAGAAGGTTTCATCATTTATACATCGGGGTGATATTACCCACCTCCTAGAGCCAAATATACATACATCAGTTTATACATAAGGATAAACTGATAACTGTAGGACTGCTTGGCATATGTAATAATTTCAGGTATTACCATTACTACCTTATTTGTAAGCTCCCTCTGGTCCAAACATTTAAAAATCTGCTCTATTTTATAGTTTCCTTAAGTTATCTAGAGTTTTAGACAGATTTTTTTCCCCTAAAGCTTTTATTTATCAAATTATACCCAAAGGAGTTCCCCCTACACTCCCCCTCTACTGATTTAGTTTACATCTTATTCTATTAAAAAAAAAAACAAACCTCAAGAGTTCTTTTATCAAAGAATCATCTGAGAAGCAGCAGAGGATCTCAGAATCTCACATTTGTTCCTACAGAATTTACTTTGGAAAGGGTGGGAGAAGGGGTGGCTAATTTGCTAAGTTCTATAGAAGCATCAGTTTGTGACAGCCCAAAGTATAGAATTACTCCTATAAGGTACATATAGAAAA
Source organism: Bramus lutescens (assembly GCA_001685075.1). Taxonomy (NCBI): domain Eukaryota; kingdom Metazoa; phylum Chordata; class Mammalia; order Rodentia; family Cricetidae; genus Bramus; species Bramus lutescens. The sequence goes on from LOEQ01003482.1 coordinate 210,243, forward strand.
TAATTTGGTAAGTTAGGCTAAATTTGCATTTACGGATTGTGAATCAGCTCCTCTGCTCTCCCTGGTTTACATCGCTATCGCTATCGCTCTCCTGGCCTCCCAGTAAGCTCTCAGTCTCCCCCAGCCCCTCATTTCCTTCCGCTTGCTCCGACTCTGTCAGAAACCAAACAAAAGTCATAATCAATATTTAACTGAAGTAAAAAGATAAAAATGCTACCTGCTTCTATATAAAAAGCTCTGAGAAGTCTAGATCCTAGTTCATTCCCACAGTGATACCAAGTCTTTCTCTTTTTTCCAAAATTAGTGTTTTAGGTTTGCATACATGTGTACAGCATCCTCATACACACGTCACGATACTTTTCTCTCATTCGTCCTCTCCATGGTCCTATTCCTCCCCACTCCCCCTGCAGGTTCTCTTTATTCTCCCAGCTAGTTTCCCTTCTGCTTTCCAATTACATGTACTCCATTACCCTTCTTTATTTTCCACCTCCCCTAAGATCTCTTTTCCCCACCACCATCACCTTTCTAATTTCAAGACCTAAGACCTACAAATACACATATAAACACATTCACATGGAGAGACATGGAGTGAGGATAGGGCGGGTGTGTTAAATCTAGGGTCTACACATAAGAGAAAATGTGTGTTTGTTGTCTGAGTCTAGCTTATTTACTATTTTTTTGGGAAGATGCCATCTTATTATACTGCCTGAATGGCTCCACAATCTTCCTGTTGGAATTAGAGGTGTGAGCCACTACACTGGCCTGACAGACTTTTAAGGGAAGTCAAGTGTGTTGTCAGAAAAGACTCAAAATAATTTAGCCTTCCAAATAGCTTACCAAAACAATCAACACACATTTCCCATATTTTAGGAAGGGGGTGGGAAAGAATTGAGCAGACTGGATTAGAAAATAATAATGAAAACAGTAAGAAAGCATAGGAATTCTTATTGGAATGGGAATCTGAAAACTATGAGTCAGGCTGAAGCAGATGTCTTAATGCCGTCCCCACAAGAACTTCAGCTTGCTTCTAGAATTTCACTTCAAAAATAAAGATCTGTATTACTAAATGAATTTTTTAGTTTCTATATTCTTAACTGTTTATATCTTATAATAACATTTTACTTTAAAATAGAATTAAGTTAGATTCAATACATAACAATTCTGATTTCGGCAATTTAAAGATGCACATATTCTACATACTGAGACATATATATATATATATATATATATGCTTCTATAAGATAAATAGTATTTTGCTTCAGTGGACACAAACACATTATGAGGGAATTAAGTTAAGGAAACAAACTGAGCTCCTCTAATCCATCAGGCAATATTACTAATTAGAGAAAAATCAATGTAAAGGGAAAATTACTTTGTGACAGCTCCCAATTCCAGCTATCTTCATCATCAGAGTTTAAACTTGTCAAAAAGCAGAACTAAACAACTAGACCTGCCTACAGTGGGAAAGTCCAAAGTCCTACTAAGTAAGAACAGAGGAGTGAGTTTCCACACTTACTCTGGAAAGCAGGTGGACACACTATAAATGTTTGTTGGAATGGATCTGTCTGAGTACAGATCTGGGTGGTTCCAGGTTGTAAAGAAACACCTTGCTGGGCAACTCCAGGAACTGGTGCAGCAGATGATGGGTACAAAGCTGACTGGTAGTTTAGCAGTGAGACATCTGAATTAGCCAGGGAAAGAGTAGCAGCTGCTGCAGTAGAACTGGAAGCTAGAACACTGGCCTAAAAAAAAAAAAAGATTATATACATACATCAGTATAAGATGGAGATAAACAACAGCCATTTATTTATGCATTTATTTATTTATTTAAGAAAAAAAAACTTTAGAGGCTGGGTCTCAGGTAGCCCAGGCTGGCACCAAACTCTTTATGCATTCAGGAGTGGCATATGAACTCCTGATACTTCTCCCTCCACCTCCTGAGTGTGGGACTGTTAGGCATGTCCCACCAGACTTGCTTTAAGCAATGCTGGGGATATAACAGAGGGGGTTTATGCATGTTGACAAGCACTCTGCCAACTGCGCTATATCCCTAGCCTCAAAAAAGAAAATTGGAACAAAGGATTTGTTTGTTTATTTTATATTTTTGTTCTTTGAGACAAGGTCTTCCTGTGTCATCCTGGATGGCCTGGAATTCATTATGCAGATCAAGCTGGCCTGAAACTCACAAAGACCTGTCTACCTTTAACTGGGAATAAATGTGTGCACCACTATATTCGGTGTTTTTTGTTTTGTTTTAATTTATGTATTGCACCATATGCAAGCAAAGTCAGAGGACAATTTGAGGGAGACTTAGAGCTCTCCTTCTACTATATGGGTTCTGGGGATCAAACTCAGGGTGTCAAACTTGGCAGCAAGCACCCTTACTCATGATGGAGTCATCTTGCTAGCCCAGAACAAAACTTCAGCTATCTTTGAAATAACTCTCAGCTGGGCAGTGGTGATGCGTGCCTTTAATCCCAGTACTTGGGTGGCAGAGGCAGGCTCATCTCTCAGCCAGCCTGGTCTACAAGAGCTAGTTCCAGGACTAGCTACAGAGAAAACCTGTCTCGAAATAAATGGAAGGAAGGAAGGGAGAAGGAAGGAAGGGAGGAAGGAAGGGAGGGAGGGAGGGAGGGAGGGAGAAGGAAGGAAGGAAGGAAGGAAGGAAGGAAGGAAGGAANGGAGAAGGCAGGCAGGCAGGAAGGCTACTTAAGAAAATTTCCAGGCCTGGGAATACACAGTCAGTAATACAGTGCTTGCCTAGCAAACAAGAGGTCTGAGTTTCAAGCTCCAGAACAAAAACAGGTAATAATAAAGAAATACTACAAAGGTGAGTAAGCACAAAGAGTGGCAAATGGTTACTCTTAAGTGCTGGACTGGTTTTAACTATATAAAACTCTGCTACTTCTGCACAAAATTTGCTTCATAGGAAATTCCACTAAAATTCATAAGCATTTCTATTTAAAAAGTAGACCAAACTAAAAAAAGGAGAAGCTTTCATCTTTACCAACAACAAAAGACTAAGTATTCATTGGCAAACAAATACAATACCACCCTTTTAAGATTATTATTCAAAGAACCCTTGAAAAAAGTAAACTCCTATTGGAAAGAGTGGGTTATCTGATTAAACTTACTAAAACTAGCAGCAAAGTAGCTCAATATTCAGAGCCCATATACTCAAAGACTTGAGGGTATGGAGTAGGCTGTAGTTAAATGCTATCAGCACATGACTGACAAGGATGTCAGTCTAGTTGGAAGTTTGTTACATTTGCCAAGTAGAAATTTCTTTTTTCTTCTTTAATAGAGGAAACTGAATCTCGGAACTGACCTTCATTATTATTGAATGTGTACGTGTATAGTAATACTTGTAGTGTGGGTATGTGTGTTCCACGGTCTGAGGAAACTTTTGGGAATCAGTTTTCTCCTTCAACTGTGAATTCTCATGATGAAACAGAGGTCACAGGTTTGCATGGCAAGTACTTTCACCTGCTGAGCCAACTTGTGATGTAGGAGGGTCATCTGTCTATGTGTTTCTTTCATTGGTTAATAAA
>LOEQ01003482.1:214007-227633 GCA_001685075.1 Bramus lutescens
AATTTGTGTGTTGTTATTTCGGGGCTAAGCTAGCCATCCGGGAGCCGGACGGGATGAAGAGCAGGCCTGCTCTCCCCTATCGCTACAAACTTGCTCATGCCCTCAAATAGAAAATGCTTAAGAAGTTACAAAACAAAACAAAAACAAACACACACACACACACACACACACAAAAAAAAAAAACCCAAGGACTGGTCTCTTTGCCTTACTGCGTTCTGCCCTATTTTGGCTTGAGCTCCCCAGTCATTCCCTGAGTACCTGATTGTGCACTGTGTTGAGCTGGTTGCTGAAGCTCATGGTTAGATTTGTGCTTGTATTTGGAGCAACATGTGTAGTGAAGGGACTCTTGATCTGACTCACTGTGTCATACATGTGAACCCTCCGCTTGCAGATCTCCATGTTCTGGAAACAAGACTTAACACTGAAAAAGATTAAAAAATGATTGAATGAATGATGAAATTGAAATAACAAAAAACTCAAGACAGACATGGAACAAAGTATTTCTTACAAATATTTTCAAGAAAAAAAAAGGCTTTTTATGGTAACAAGAAGAAAAATAAAGACTTCTCTTTAAGTCACACAACTTTTCAGTAAGAAAGAAAAGCATCAGTGAACCAAATACACAGGCCAAAGTTACAGCCAACAGCTCCCCATATAGAATGGCAGTTAAACTAAGAGCCACATCATGGCAAAAGTCCCCAGATGGCATCATACTCACTGGTTACTGTGTGGAAAATCCAGAAGGTGAGTCATTGTCACAAACTGATGGTTAAGAGTTTTCAGAGGAGTGATTCTCTTATCTGCATCAATCGTCAGCATTTTCTTTAAGAGATCAATGTATTCTCTCCGATCTGCCTTCTCTGCCAACATGTCTGTTCCCTCTAAGTCCGTAGACATATTTACCTTCCAAAGAAAATTAGAAACATATTCCTTCACTTAAGTTTAATAGTAGATTATAGATTTACTCTGTCTGCTTTTCTCTCCAAAATAGAGAAAACAGATATTTAATACTAGCATTTCAGAAGAGAAACCTAGGGAAATGAAGTTTGATTACAGACTAATAATTTCCTCAGGCAGAAACTCCTCTGTGTGGGGGGTACAACAGAGCCTAGCTAATTCATGGCATTAAAATTATTGCTTAAAATAATTAAGCAAAAAATTATTGAAATATACAAGTTTCTATCATTGAAAAGATTAAATGGTAAAGTACAAAGTGTTTAAATTTGGAACATAATAAGCATTCTCAGTAAATGTGAGCTCTTATGCAATTTTTATTTTGGTAAAGAAAATGGGACAAGAAAGAAACCTTTATAAATATTACTCTAAAATAATGGCATGAAACAAGACCCAATGAGCAAAAGCAAGGGAGAAACAGACACAGGCTGACAATGCTTGGGCCTATTTTAGAGCCTTAAGATTTTGGAATATTGATAGCCAGGTAGTAGTGGTGCACGTCTTTAATCCGAGCACTTGTGAGGCAGAGGCAGATGAATCTTTGTAAATTTGAAGCCAGCCTGGTCTACAGAGCAAGTTCCAGGACAGCCAGGACTTTTACCCAGAGAAACCCTGTCTTAAAAACCAAAAAAGATTTGGAATACTTGCACAGACTTTACTAGCTGAACAGCCCTGACACCAAAACCGCAAATGAAATCCAAAATCTGGACATTTTTAGCATCACTTGGTGCACAAAGAGCTTCAGATCTGAGAATATTGTTTTAGTTCGGTGTATTTGGGCTACAGAAGCTCAATCAAGTATCTTTAAAGTATGCACTACTAGGATTCAAATGTTCTTTTAACACGTAGCAAAATGTTAGCATGTATAATCCTCAGACATGTGTCTCTGACTGAAGCACCACGCCAACCCCGCCTTTCTAGGCTTGCCACACTTACCTGAGCCATGTCATCTAAGCAGTTAAAAATGTACTTCCGGGCTTCTTTTGACTTTATTCCCGTCTCCAATTCATGTTCCTCAGGTGTCTATAAAACACGGATTTTTTAAAAACTACATTATTTTCACATTTTTATTTTAATCTGAAGGCAGAATACAAAAAGATTGTATTGTTGCCTTGTCAACTATAGATGGCAAAGATAGAACTTGAGAATCCTACAGTGGAGAGACACATCTTACTATGGGGCATCCTTTCAACAGTACGAAACGGGCATGGCAGCTGTGATGCCACACAGTGCTATGGCCAGGTGAATGGGATGTGACCATTTCCTCTTACAGATTCTTGGACACGGACACAGACCCCAATACTGTTTAACAGGCTCAGAGGCAGAGTGTCAGGAGGTTAATTGATTTCTCAAACTGAAGGAGAAAGTTCAGTATTAAAAACAGATTCTTATTTCAGGAAAATCTCTAAGGCCTGAATGTGAACGCTAGAAAATAAGGCTGTCTTACTGTGCTGGTGAGATTTCCCTGTAACAGTCATTATGTTTCTCTAGCTCCCACACTTATTGAGCATGATTCTCCGTACTCCCCTCAACTGCTGATCCTAAATATGCAGCACAATCTCAACCAGCTGAACTGGCTCATTATCTTGATTTTTACATATGCATATGGTATAATAGATGTAATAAAACCATTTTCCAAAGGGTTTTCTCCTACAAATATATCCCCTTCCTACACTTTCCTTCCTCTAAGTCAAGAAATTATTAACTAAAACCTAATTTTAAAGTTGCAAGGAAGACACACCTTAAGCCTCCACAGTGGGTACCCCAAATTAGGATCTCTGTTGAAGAACCTGGTTGTTTTAGTTCCAGCACTGAGAAGATATTCAGCTGGCAGGCCTTGTGTTTGTGAAATATAACGAATCTGGAAAAATCAAAACCATCAAACATCAATTTCAAGTGTAAAAATATATCAAAAGCTCTACACTGAAATCAACTCTAGCCAGAACAGACAGTATTCTTAACCTCTGAGCCATCTCTCCAGCTCTAGATTTTGATATTTGTATACCAATGTTCACAGAAGCATTATTCATGATAGGCAAAAAAAGTAACCATGTATATTGCTACTAACAGATAAACAAAAGGTGGTATATACACAATGGAAAATAATTTAGCCAAAAAAGTGATGTTCTGATATAAGTAAAATAAGTTTATCACAGAGCTCCACACTTTCTATGTGATGAATATTTATGACATGATTGAGAGGGCAAATTTACATAGAGAAAAAATATCTTAGTATTTGTGTAGAGGTAAGAGGAACTGAGGAGTTTGGAGGAAAATAGGCATTGATACTAGGTGTATCAATTCATACTAGGTGTATAGAATGACAGAATGTTCTAAAATTGGTAACTATTGTACATTTCTTTAAACATACTAAAAAACCCATAAATCTGCACACTTCAAATGGTTGATATGTATAGCATGTGAATTCTAACTCTATAAAGTTATTTTTATAAAAACAAAACAAAAACCTTAGCTGGACCCTATTGCATGAATCCTTTTTTATTACCCAGATGCACCAAGATAAACTAGCCCCGGTCCTGCTCCCCAGTAGCATCCTATTTATTCAGCACAGGCAAACTACTTCTATTACCCATCAACATATTACACAGACATTTCCAAAGGACCATATCTCTTTTTCTTTACAAGGAAAACTCTGATGGCTATCTCAGCTTCTAAAGCCATTTGTATGTGCTTCCACTTCCTAGGAAATTTACACTGATCTGTTGCTAAGCTTGAACCACTGCAACTGAATAGCTGGACTAAGAACTGCATTCCTGGAGGCTGTGATTGGTTGGAGCAGGATCCATGGGTCCCCTCAAGTTTTATAAAGACAATGTGTGTGTGCTGTCCGTGTACTACTATGTGTACTACGGTAGCACGCCTGCAGCGTAACACCTGCACTACAGGACCATTTGCGGCTGGAGGTTTAAACACACATGAGACAAGAACGCCAAGAATGCCCCTTTATTGTGTTCCAGGGCAGCTTATATAAGGATCCTTAACAGATAGCCATACCCAACCCAAACCCACCAGAAACCACTCCCCTGCCATCAGGAATTCCTGAGGGTCTCGTGCTCAGAGCAGCTGCAAGCAAAACAAGTTGTTTACAAGAAATTCGAGGTCTGGGGGTCCACAGCCCCCAACATGTGTGTATATTTCGGGGGTGGGGATCTAAGCTTCATTAGCCTCTCAGAAGAATCCAGGAAGGACTAAGAACTGAGATTCAATGCTCTGGTTCAATCCCAATTATGGACTTGCATCATAATCTATCCCTCATCCTTTTTTCTTCTAAGTTAGAAAGCCATTATTTTTATTACAAGGTAGGAAAGATGAAAAACTTACAAAGCACAAGGTAACTAGTTACTTATAGCATGAGTAAGCTATTTTATAATTTACTCCAAGTCAGCTCAAAAACCAGACACAATTCTAGCTAAGAGAAAACAATGTTTTGCTCTTTTTTACCTTCTAATTTACAAATTTCTCAAAAACAGGACAAAACTTATGTCTGTTATGTGCAGTGGATGTGGTGGTGTCCGTGGATGACAGACTAATAGAATGCAAGTCTCTACTCTTAAAGAGCTGCCAATATTGTGGAGAGCAAGAAATGGGAATTCAAACCATAGCAAAACTTTCTTTAATGGACCTTTTTTTTTTTTATAAAGGAAACAGTATCCTGTCTTCTAAAACTTGTCAGTTTTAACACAGTAGCAGCATTTACAGCTATAAGTCAAAGTGGTACACACTTAGAATCCCAGTACTAGAGGCCAAAGGATTGGGAGTTTAAGGCCAGTCTCCACAATGTAAGTTCAAAAAAGTTTTATGACTCAAATGACTATTCTCATAAAACCTACTTCAGAAGATGCCTAATCTGTAGCATAGCTTTTGAAACCTGATGTGTTCAGTTACTTTGTTCTGAGCTATGTATAAAATAAAATAATGAATAATAGCAGTTCTGAGTAAGCCAAAGTTTACTCCCAGAACTCCAGTTAAACTTTACTTTTATCTCTTAACTCACAAAACACAGTTGACTAGAGTTAATCAGTACAGAGCTAGAAAAATGCCAACCATATATAATATAGATAAAATCCTTCTTTATCACAGAGATAAAAACACAACTTTAGACCAAATGGGTGGTAGAAGAAATTAATTTTTTTTGTTTTTCAAGACAGAGTTTTTCTGTGTAGCCCTGGCTGTCCTAGAACTTACTCTGTAGACCAGGCTGGCTTCAAATGCAGCGATCCACCTTCCCATGTGGTGTGGGAAGTTCTTATGTATATGTGTTGCTTTTATTGGTTAATGAATAAAGCTGTTTTGGCCAGTGGCTTAGCAGAATAGAGGTAGGTGGGAAAACTAAACTGAATGCTGGGAGAAAGAAGGCAGAGTCAATGAAAAATGGGTTAGTTTTGGATATAAGAACTAGCTAGCAATACATTTAAGATATTGGCCAAACAATACTGCAAATAATATAGTTTCTGTGTGATTATTTGGGGACTGAGCAGCCGGGAACGAAGCCTCCAACACCTCTGCCTTCCAAGTGCTGGGAGGCACCACTGCCTGGCAGAAAAAAATGTTTTGAATTTTTAGTAACAATTAGACTCCTTTTTTTCTCTATCTAAATACTTTGCTAGCACATTTTATTTCTCTAGAATCTATTGCACTAGTAATAACAGATGACCAGCCCTTAAAGAACACAGGGTTAAGGCAACAACACTTCATCCTTATAGTCAAAATTTGTATATACCTTCCCACATCAAGGCTGGGTATCAAATTTTGCCCTCTCAAGATGTTAGTTAATAAGTGCTCTACCACTGAGCTATATCTCCAACCTGACTATTTTGGATCCCCCAAGACTTAATTACTGATAGCCTAGCATTGACCAGAAACCTTAGCAAAGCCATAAACGTATTATTAACACATATTTATTTGTGAAAAATGCACAAGAAGCACAAGAGATCAAGTTTTCTTGGCTAACTTAAGCAGAAATGAAAAAAAAAGTATGCAGCACTGTAAGTAGATGCTCGTCCACCTTGAGTTCAGTGTGTCAACATCAAGAGGTGACTGCAAAATAACTACAATAGCACAGCAAACACCAAATTATGAGTTAGGACTATACTGCAATGATTGAGATCTGGTTAAGAATGGCATCAAGGCTGGGCTTGGTGGAACACTCCTTTAATCCTATCACTCAGGAGGCAGAAGCCAGCCTGGTCGACATAGTGAGTTCCAGGACAGTCAGGGCTCTATGCAAAGAGACCTTGTCTCCAAAAAAAGAATGACAACATGTGTAGTCTTATGTTTAAGTTTTTGGAAAGCTTTAACCTTTTAAGAATAAATCTGTAGCTGGGTGATAGTTGCACACTGTTGTGGAATATTAGTTGAAGATTTGTTCTATGTTTATGCTATGGAATATTTGGTTAATGATGTGTCACATTCTTTTTATGTTGAACTTGTTTAACTCTGTGAAGCTGTGTTACTTTTTGTTGCCTAAAATACCTGATTGGTCTAATCAAAAGCTGAACAGCCAATAATTAGGCAGGAGATGGATAAGGTGGGGCTGCCAGGCAGAGAGAATAAATAGAAAGAGGACTGAGGAAAGGAAGAGAGGAGGACACTAGGGGCTAGCCACTCAGCTACACAATCAGCCATAGAATAATAAGAAGAAGTTAATAAAGAAAGGTAAAAGGCTGGGTGGTGGTGGTGCACGCCTTTCATCCCAGCACTTAGGAGGCAGAGGTAGGAGGATCTCTGTGAGTTCAAGACTAACCTGGTCTACAAGAGCTAGTTCCAAGACAGCTAGGGCTGTTAAAGAAATCCTGTCTTGAAAAACAAAAAAACAAACAAAAGAAGAAAGGTAAAACTCCAGAGGGAAAAGGTAGATGGGATAATTTAAGCTAGCAAAGCCAGCTAGAAACAAGCCAAGCTAAACAACAATTACAGCACACACCAGAGGCAGAAGCAGGTAGATATAGATCTCTGGTTTCAAGGCTAACCTGATCTATAAAGCTGTTACAAAGAGAAACACTGTCTGAAAAAACCAAAAAGAGGGAACGACAGGAGGAGGAATGTAACTATATTAATAAAAGAACTATTTTAAAAGAATAGATTTATACATATTTTTGGTAGGTATCAATATAATTGACTATTTATCCACATCTATATTTTGGGCTTACGACACCCTTAATTTTTTTCAATATTCCTACGCTGTGTGGTCTGTTTTTTCAAGTTGTTAAAAGAAGCACTCTTTGTATGTATGTGTGGACCTGTGCAGTCTGAGTTTGTGTTGCTCTCCAAGTTCATTCAAACAAGCAGTCTTACCTGATCGTACTCTGAAGCACCAGGATAAAGAGGCCATCCTAGGAACAGCTCTGCTATCACACAGCCCAGTGACCACATGTCAATAGCTTCACAGAATGGTAATCCAAGAATAATTTCAGGGGCTCTAGCAAAATACAAAGATATAAGGTAAAATAGCAAACATTAATTGGGGAAATTAACTATGGATGGTGACTAAATCCTGCTGCAGTATCAGCAACAAGAACATTTATTTAATGAAACTGAAAACCATCAGTATATAACTACACAGTCAGAACTTGAATTCAGAAGCTTTAGCCAGTTAGGGGTGGCACATGTCTTTAATCCCAGCACTCAGAGACAGGCAGGTCTCTAATCTACATAGTGAGTTCCATGACGGTCTGAACAAAACAGAGGAATGCTGTCTTGAAAAAAAAATTCAGAAGTTTCGAACTGCAGAAAGGTAATACAGAACATAATCTATGTATCCAACAACCCCACCAGAGTTCATGTTAGTGCCCACAACTTATATATTATTATCTCGGTAATAAAACTCTAAGTAAGCACATTAAATTGGCTAAATAAAGACATTAACCAATCTTGTATTGGTTCAAGGCAGGTCCTGATGATAAAGAAGTTTATATTAAACTCAGAGGAAAATGTCTGTTTTGAGAGCTTTTTAAATATTATAATTACAAATAAGAGATCATAAATATTTTTTTTTCTGAGCATCTTAGTTGTTTTACTACCTTCATGACAAAAATGACTTCTGAAAAACTGATATTTGCAACAGACTCAAGAGCCAACCTATGGGAGTTTGAATCTCAGGCCCATTACTTAGTAACTGTCACCATCTAACATCAACTCTATGTCTTGGGTTTCTGATACACAATGCAGACAATGGGAGCACCTATCACACAAAGTTGAAATAAATTAATAAAATCTTAGGTCAGTGCTTGGCACATAAAAGGAATATGTAAATGTTAGGTATAAAAATTATTATTATTTCAGCACCATTATTTTGAGTCTTAAAACTCTTTTTTTTTCAGAAATTTGATTTTCATTAATGCTTCAAGTCCAATAATCCATAAACTAAGAATATTCTATAGGTGAACACATCTGAAATGAAATTATTATTCCCACTGACAGAACAGGAAACTGAAACAAGGAGAGAGTTGCCTAAAACTACAGTAAGTGATAGAGCAAGGATGGCTCTCAGCACACCCTAGAATTAAATACATACTAGCTACATCCTCACCTTCATTAACTTATTTGGAATGGTGGTATGCGTAAGTGGACTTTTCTCAAAGTATGAATAAAAAACTATATGCAGTGGATAAAAGGGTAAACCAAGCCTGTGGACCTGAGTTCTAGCCCCAAAATCCACATGGGGATTTTGAACCAACCTGAAGAAGTTATCCTATGACCTCCATATATATATATATATATATATTTCCCCCACAAAAAAATGAAAAACAAACACTAAAATCTCAACTCGCAAATATTGAAAAATAAAATTAGGAGAAAATAGATTCAAAAAGACATGATAAAGTTTAAGAGTAGACCTCGGGTGTAGAGCATATGCAGTGGGTTGATTTGATTCTCAAACAACAAAGGTTGAACAGTTGAATGAGAACAGGTAACATGAATACAGTAGCGATGATAAATGACAATGCGTACTATATGCTGTGTACTTCTAAAGTCTTCATAAATGTTGAATCATAAGCATTGCTGCACATCAGCAATTCTTCTTTCTCTAAAAATGCCCTTTCCTTCTATAGAATTTGGGGTCTGAAAATATATTCCTGATACAACTCCCTCATGTAAGAGGAAAACAAAAAAGCAGATCCCTCCATGAAGAGCCATCTAACTGGACATGTATCCTCACAGATTGCCTAAGTTTTCCAAATTTTGGTTTTAGGTAATACATGATTATTGTTACGCTGTGTGTGTGTGTGTGTGTTGAGTTGCTTGAGAAAAGATTCATTGGTTATATTGTTGTTGGATTTTGGCTGTCTGCTGTTTTAGTATTCTGAGACAGGGTCTGGCTATGTAGTCCCACTTGGCCTTGAACTCATTTTATAACCCAGGCTGACCTTGAATTTGGGATTCTCCTATCTTGGTCTCCCAAGTCCTAGAATTGTAGAAATGCATCACCATGCCTTGCCTAGGATATTTTTCCCAAAAAAATAGCTTCTACAGGTAATTAAACATCAACGCCTTTAGGAAACAGGTAGGTTATACGACTCTACAGATTCTAAGACATTTTCTGATCCTTACCCTGGAATAGTAGAAAATTTAGGCCTGTTCAGACTCATTCTGCCAGACAGCTAGAGCAGAGCAAATATTACCAGCTTTTGTAGTGTCTGATAGGAACCCCAACCCTCAGTCATCACACCCGCACTCATACAGTGATACATCAAGACGACCACTGCAAACCTGAGGCCCACCTGGTCTACAGCAGTTCCAGAAACTATCTTACAAAAGAAAAAGAAGGAAGGCAGAAAAGTGATATGTGATGTTGAAAGTAACTGCAGCTGTTTACGACTGATGGAATTCCAAAATTCAATTAAATTCCAACCACTATGGCATGCTCTTAGGAGAATTAATAAAGCTGAGAATAAGAGTACCCAGAAAAAATATAAAAGCTTTTCTAAAAATGAAAAAAAAAAGGGGGGGGGAATGTCTTACTTTCAGTGAGCAGCAACATCAATTTCCAAGTTCACGACAGCGCCAGAAATAGCTGGCAGGGCGAGCGCACATGGCTTGGTGCCGAAATAAAAACTGGGCTGAGAACATTCCAAAGCATCGACTGAGAACCTGGAGGTTTTAGCAGCCCTACCTTACAGAAAGACATTTTTGAAAAGGTAGATCAGGAGGGAATAGTGGGCCAGCCCAGTTTTTAACTTCTTTAAAATAACACAGCTTGAAGTGTCAAAGAAATTAAGGAAAACACTAATTCCAGACTCATTTTATAAAAAAAAAAAGCAAAACAAACAATGAAGGTTGGCTGCAATCTGTTTTTCCTCGGGTCCCCTGGTTCTGGAATGACAACAGCTCTCAGAGAAAATTCACACAAGATAGCAACTCTTCCCTTACACAAAGGCAAGTACTAAAGAAAACCTCATGGGTTTAAAGTAATGACAAGTAAACAAATAAAAAGTGGATGGGAGCAGAAGGAGGAGGAGGAGAAAGAAGAAGGGGTGTAAGGAGAGAAAGCTGTAGCGGGGGCTTCTCATCACTGGGCCTAAACACACTCATCTTAACCTCTAGTTAGTGAATGAAGTGCCTTCCCCTTTACCAAACAATGACAGCACCTCTAAATTGAGATTACAACTGTGGAAATCATTCTCACTGTATTTCCCTCTAGGCCTCCTTTAGACTCTCCAGTCTTAATATAAAGTCTTTGGAGGGGTTGGAGAGGTAGTTCAGTGTAGAGGGCATTTTTAACATGTGCTAGTCCTGAATCTGATCCTCAGTACTGGAAAAAGGTCTACAGACATGGAAAGCCTCCTGGTTCTGCTATGTATGTAAGAAGGCCGAACTAGGCACACAGTTACCCCAGCACTTAAGAAACAGAAGCACAAAGACTGAAGGGTCAAGGCCAGCACAGGCTACACCATGAGGTGCTGTCTCAGAGTTAAATAAAAGAGAAAGAAAGGAAGGGAAAAAAAAATGAAGGATGAGTTAAGATAATTACTTATCTGGTCTGTTTCCAGTTATAACATTGTAATACACATAAGGCAATAAAAAGACTACGTACTCAAGTGTAGGAGAAAGCTAGAGATGACAACAACAAACTCGGTAGTATTTATTTCAATAGGAAAATGCTACAAATTGTGCCTGGAAGTAACGGGTCTCTCTAACAGCAGTTCTCACCCGGTGGGTCTCAGCCCTATAGGGTTTGCATGCTGATTCATAACAGTAGCAAGATTATAGTTATGAAGTAGCAACAACATAATTTTTTTTAAGGTACCTAGGACAGCCGTGTGTGCTGGGAACTGAACTCTTACATTTTGGGTTGTGAGCCTAGCCTTTAACGGGCTGAACCATTCCTCCAGGCCACAACAACATAATTTTATGGCTGAGGGTCACTACCACATGAGGAATGGTATTTTTTGTCACAGCATTAAGACAGTTGAGAGCCATTGCCATAGAGGATACAGCCCCATTCTTAAAACACAAACTCTAAAGGTTAGTTAAAATAGCCAAATGGCAGAAGCAGCAGTCCCTGCACGTTCATTTCCCAATTTTGAAAAGCTCCTCCGAGGTCATAAAGCCCTAGTTCACTGGCACCCACAGCAAGCTGAGCATAATCATTCTTTGGTTGTTTTCATAAACATTCAGTTTCTTTCTTCCCTTAGCTGAGGCACCAAACCTACTTATTTACCAGATTAGAGATGTTACATAAAGTCCAACTTCCTGCATCTGTGGCTTAGATTGAAACTGTAGTTTCACTGTTACAGGAAATTAGATTGTTTGTGTAGGATAAATTAAGCTATACTTTTCTACAGTGTCCATCCATAAATAACAAAGTGATCTATGCTTGAAACAAATGCTGGCTAGTTTGTATAGAAGAGCAAAGTCCTGCAGCTGCAAGTGCGGCAGACCTCTGTCCCTAAAACTCCAGCCCCAAAGACAGCAGCTTTCAAACATTTCCACTGCCTGGATCATTTAGCCATGCCTATGGCTAAGTGTGGCAAATTTCTGCCAAATGGTAGTATCTGGGTATGCTTAACATTGGGACAAAGCAATGTAAACTTAAAAGAGTGATAAGAAGGCTGGATTTGAAGGCAGCTTCCCCGGATAAAGGTTTGCAAAAGACAAAAAAAAAAGGGGGGGGGTTGGCAACAAAGAGATATGAGGATGTTCAAGGCCCACTGAGGACAAAACCAGGGATGAGGGAGGGCTGCCTGCACAGCTCTTTACCTGCTTATGCTTGTTATCAAGTGTTACTATGAGACATGCAGGTGAGTCCTAGGCCGGGTCACAACCCCTGGATGCTGAGCTGCTTGCAGTGATGGCGTGGGAACAGAAAACACTTAAGAAGTACACTTACTTCCCTTTGAAATTATTCTTAAAGCCAACAACCAAATTCATAAGTAGCTTTGTAGAATACTTTAAAACTTAGAATACCTTAATTTTTTATAAGACCAAAACCAAAAAAAGGAAAAAGTATACAGATTTAGTAGCCTAATACTAAAAATCAATCACTTTTAGTTTCTATGTAAAGATCCTATTAAAAATTATTTCATAAAATATCCTGCATCCCCTTTTTTCTACCTTTTTGTTTTAAAATTGCCTGGCTATCTCTGAGAGGGCGCACAAACAGTTAATGAACACCTGCACACCAAGGACCGGCTCAGAGCTGAGAAGCTCCTGCCTGAGCTGCTGGGCTCTCACCTCCCAGGCCTCAGAGAATGGAAGTGGGGCAGAGAGCTCTTCAGCACATCTGTAAGCATGCGGAGCATTTGTATTGTATGGGGGAGGGCTGCTCAAAGGGGAGTATCAGAAGCAAATGCAGTTGGAGCCTAAATTGCCCAAGTCATAAATAAACTGAAGTGAAAAATTTCAAAATCAGCCTGGGTTGCCAGGAGCAGGATGACACTGGAAACCACAGGCCCTGAGAGCTCCTTTGCCTCACTTCAAGCAAAACATGTCATAGTTTTATAAAACCATAACGATTTTTTAAAAGTGAGGATGGATTAAGACTATCATTATGCTGTCAGTACTGCACTACCCAAAAAAATTTGCAATGTCAAGGTTATTTTTTATTAAATCTTATGATTGAAAGGAAAAAAACAGAAAAATCTATCCTATAGACGAATGATTCTCAATCTCCCTAATGTTGTGATCCTTTAATATGGTTTCTCACGTTGTGGTGACCTCCTACCATAAAATTATTTTCACTGCTATTTCACCACTGTAATTTTGCTACTGTTATAATATAAATTTCTGATATGCAGGATATCTGATATATGACCCCTGTGAAAGGGTCATTCAACCACCCAAGCGGTCGTGCCCCCACAGGTTGAGAACCACTGCTTATAGACAGACATACAGAGATTAACAGTATGGGACACAGAAATAAACTCTTAACTATATGGTCAAATTAACTTGACAAAGGTGCCAAGACCATTCACTGGGAGAACAGAAGTCTTTAGAGCAAAGGACCTTGTGTGAAATAGTCAAATGCAAAAGAATTAAAATAGGCCTTACTTTAAACAATAAAAATTGAACAAGGGAGCTGGGCGGTGGTAGCGCACGCCTTTAATCCCAGCACACAGGAGGCAGAGGCAGGCGGATTTCTGCGAGTCCAGCCTGATCTGTTCCAGGACAGGCTCCAAAGCTACAGAGAAACCCTGTCTCGAAAAACCAAAA